>WOGP01006364.1:0-12430 GCA_015342065.1 Leptinotarsa undecemlineata | reverse complement strand
TTTTATCCATTCCAGAGTGACACCACGAATCCCGTACCGAAATAGTTTATCCAATAAAATATCGTGATTGATGCAATCGAATGCCCTGCTGAGGTCACAAAATACCCCAACAGGGCACTCGCCGGCGTCAATGTACTTTATAACTTTGAGTACGTATGAGTGAATTGCACTTGCAGTTGATTTGTTTTGCACAAAGCCATGTTGGTCTTGCGTTATTATGTTAAAATGATTAATGAAAGATAATAATCTTTTTAGAAATGATAATTCGAAAATTTTAGAAAAAATTGAAGGCACAGTAATGGGTCGATAGTTACCCATTATGGATGAATTACCTTTTTTATACACCGGTATGATTTTGCCGGTCTTTAGGATCTGAGGAAATATTCCATTGGCGAATGATAAATTTAATAAATATCAGAAATATGCGACGGACTGTAGCTGCTCATAGTTTCGAGTATACTTCGAACTTCACTGTTCAAGTACTCTTTTTTTTTATGTGGAACAAACTTCCTGACAACGTTTTTGTAATATCCAGCGATTCAATTCCAATGTGAATCGCTATAGAAAAAAACGAACAGCATCAGTGTATAGAGTACAAAATTCTCTATCAATCAGTATCCATCACGACACAGTAGAATGAATAGTTATTGAGATTAAGAGACAATTAGATGCTTTTCATAGGGATATTAACAAAATTTATGAAAACATTAAATTCACTATTGAAGTAGAAGTAGACAACTCAAACTCAAAATCATTTTCTTGGACTTAATAATTAGTAGAATTAACAACAAACATGATTTTTCAATTTATCACAAACCGTCCTATACGGTTATTACCATACATTACGATTCTACCCATCCATATCAACCAACACAAATTATCAGTTTATAATAGCATTATTTACAGATCAGTCAATAAACGATTTCAATAAAGAACTTAATATCATCAAGAAAATTTCAGTAAACGATGGGTTTAAAGCCGAATTATTATAATAAACAAGATACTTTCCAAAAGAGTCTACGCAAAAGCGATTCGAGACGTTTTTCTACTGATAAGTAAGATAATAAAAATCGAAATTATAGAGCTTTATCGTATTTTGGACAAACAACAGAAAACGTGGCTTCATTTTTGGGGAAACGAAATATTGAAGTTGTATATAGAACAAGTTATACGTTTTTTCATCAGTTCGGAATTCCATTGTCTAATATAATATAAATTGATTTGAAATCCCTGAAAGAGTTATCACCCGAAGACGATTATGGATACTAACAATCGAAATGTCGTGTCGTAACTTGGTTTGTAATCTTTCAATTTTTCATTTTTTGTTAATAATATTTCTTAATTTTTGAATTTTCAGCTTTTATTTATATTTCAATTTTTTTCGCTGTTGCTTGTTTTGTTATTTCTTTATAATTTCAGTATTTTGTTTGATAAAATTGTTGTTTTCGGTTACCCTTTTTGTTTTATTTCAAGGATTTCAAATCAATTCATATTATATTAGACAATGGAAGTCCGATATGATGAAATACACCACGGAACATTGTCAACCACCTTCAAACCTTAGTTAAAAATAATAAAGACAAAACATCCAAACTTGAGAAATCAGGAGTATATAAATTAAAGTGTGGAACGTGTCCTATTGGTCAAACTGGCAGAAGATTCAGGAATCTAATCCAACATCATCATATGAGCTATTTAAAAAAGAAAACAAGTTCAAAATATTCAAATCATATTCTAATAAATGACCTACTGAATTTGAATAGATCAGCATTATTGGACTTGTTTTCTTAAAAAACGGAGGAAGTATTATTATTGACCTATAGTTTATGAAATATGCTACAGGTAATCATAATTGAAGAGATGCCTCAAATAGGTACATAAGAATTGTAGAGGTTTAGTTAATATGATTGAGATAGTCCCAATTGTACTCACCTGTGGTATATAAATATTAGCGTAAGAAGCAAATTGTAGTATTCAAGTCTCTCTTGAAGAAGCTACTGTGTGACATGCGAAACATGTCGTGATATATTTTTCAAATAAAGTTTGTGGAGATCAAATCGTAAGGTGTAGTTTATGAAATGAATCATTCAAGCCTACGAGCTGGAAAATTTCGGCCATAAATATTTTCATCATATCAAAATAAAATTTTCTGAAAGTTCTCAAGGCTGAAGTGGTTAACTCATTACCCACTTAACCAAAAATGATATTTCAAAAATTATTTTTCCATTTTCAGGAAGTTTCACTACACCTAGGTATAAAAACCTCACCATATGATCATCCTTTCTAGAAGCGAGCGGTGTTCCGTAATGCAGAGTTTGAGGTCACGAGATATCGATTGTCTACGAGTTATGCACTAGGAATTTTCGAATGAAGTTTTCCTTCGATCGCCTTTCAGAAAAAAACTGTTCAAGGTGGTTATTTAGGTCGACAATCAAAAGTCGGTCAATATGATTTATTTCGTGATGAAATTAAGTAGGTGTCGCGTCTTCAGTTTTTAGCTTGGACTTATTTTATTTTATTATTCTTAACTATTCGAAACTAGTTTATATAACCTTGAATACTGTTTGTCACTCCGCTATAAATGAGCAAGATGACATTTCCGAATTAGAAGAAAGTATCACTTCAACTGAAATATGTAAAAGTATCATAGTACTGAAAGTTTTCAGTATAACCTCAATTCGGTTCAGTTAATGGGAATTATTTTGCAGGAATATCAGCAACTCATACAGTGTGATAGGTTACCAAATGTTAAGAATGCCCACATGATTTCTAAGTCGGAACCACAGCTGTCATCACTAGCTGTTGACTACTACAAGTCCAAAGTGTTGATCCAACACGATTCGTTAGTATCGGCGCTGCAAGAAGCTGCAAGAAGCTCATCGGACCAGAACCTGTCATTGACATCACTTTAGGCTTTGGACTTCTGGCAGAATTTTCCCGGATTGGCTCACTCCAAGGCGTTTATTCACCCTTCGAAGCTTGATACCAAACAGTTTTTGGACTACAGTAGGGATGAACTATGATGTCTATCAGGCCTTCTTACAGGTCATTGTCATTTGAATCATCATATGCAGATACTCAGACTGTCGAAATACAGTGTGTGTAGCCTCTGTTTGGAAAATGATGGAACAGCAGAGCACATACACTGTGCCTGCCATGCTGGGGACCGAATCAGGTTTTTAGAGTACGACAGTGCGAAAAAAAAATAAAATTGAACTATTAATACGAGATGAAAATGAAAAAATGAAAAGATTCCAAACCAAGTTACTTCACGACGTTTAGCCTTCGGGTGATAACTGGACTTATTCCTTGGTGATCTGAATATTTATAGGTCATTCGAGTGCTTTCACCTATTTTCCCTTTCCTCTTTCCGCTTCATTGGTTTTAGTAGGGGTTGGCGGTTGTTGGTCGTTTTCCGTATATTATGCTAGCTTAGCTAAATGCGTTGTTGGACAACATGTATGCAGTTTCTTTGAATTTCCTCCTCAATCAGTGTTCCTCCGGGTGTATGATCTCAGCTTGAGAACACCTGATGTTATGTTGATGGATCCAAACATACTCTGATATTCCTGATTCGCTAGTTTTTTCTCGGTATGTGTGTTTCTTGTTCTCGGCAATGCAAAGTTTCAATGACCTCTTAGTTTCACCGATGTATTTGATTCTTGCCATTCTTGGAATCGCAGTTCGCGTTTGGTGGCCTGGTTTTCGTGAGGCTGCTACGGATAGTGTTTCCAGATCATAAACAGGTTCTGACGTTATACTAGACCCCAACCCTTCTCATCCTTTCTGACAAACCCCTGATGTAGGGAAGTACAAGTACTGATTCTGGAGGATTCTCTTCCTTGTGGAAGCTCTTGTTGTCTTCTAGCTAAAGCCAGTTCCAAAATCAGTTTGTAGTAACCATTCCGTTGAAGGTCATTTTTGATAATGCCTTGTTCCTTTTCGAGACTTTCCTTTGTATTACAGAGCCCAAAAGCATAGTCTAGTAGGATCTTGATGACGCTTCTCTTAGTCGATTGATGATGGTTGAATTCGTGGTTTTTAAATTTTTACAGATTCTTTCAGGGATTTTAAATCAATTTATATCATATTAGATGATGAAAGTCCGAAATAATGAAATGCATCACGAAATATTGTCAACCACCTTCAAACAAATATCGACTTCGTTAAGAAGGTGGGTTCATTTAGTCGAGTGTGAATGGGCGTAAGCCACAATAAACCCTTGTGGGTTGTATTTGCATGATAGATTTGAAAGAATCAATCGGTGAAGTTCTTGTTGTCAATATAACCACCAACACATTTTTTCGAACAACAATACTTCTGTGTTCATTTTTCATTGTTGAATTTTTTTGGGGCACAATTCTAGATTTTCAATGATGGAACTGGTGAGGACAGGGTTTTAATTCAACCCAACGTTTCGGTTTGTCATTGAACGATAATCATGGGCCCTGAAATGGTACATTGTGTGTGTCTGTGGGGGGGGGGGAGAGGATTGGCATCGGAATTATCGTTTTGCCACACAGTGAAAATGGTACATTATTCATCACTTTGTAAATATACAAATGTTTGCAATATATCAAAGTATGTTAAGAGCTCAAAACGGTATTTTGTGATAAAAGTTGCCTCAGTTCGTTCTGGCTATCGTCAGAAAATAATATGATATGCACATTTGATACTTCAATCTTGTGATTTCATGCATCAATTGTCTTAATGGCTGTGGACTGTTGACTTTGGTATTTGTGGATCTTATCGTTGACTATAAAAACGATGATTGATCATCTCCTTATGATACTAACTTTGCTAGCGTGTCGGGAGAATTTCTCTTTTCATTACTATTATATCGGATTTCATCAAAGGTGAGATTCAGAATTTTTGCTGCTCAGAAGTCGTTTGATTTAGTGAAACGTTTATTGGCGCTTTTTTGAAGAGATATATTCAGTACATTATTTGAGAAGCCTCGTAGAATTATTCGAAATGAAGATTGGCTTATAGTTAATTTTTTTCAAATTTATGTACAGAAGTTACATTAGTGTTGTTCAAACTTTCCAGGAAAGCTGAGAAATCAAGAATGCGGTTCAAGAGAATACACAAGTACGTGTATACAATGTTGGAGTCGAAAAACAAGAGTCTGAAATGGATATAAACTTTTCCCAGAATCCAAAATTTATTTCTCAGTAAGGGGTTTCGAACTGCGTGATAATAGATAGTTAAAAGCCATTCAAATTATATGAATTCACCAAACTGAGTACATAATGTGAAGAAGTATTCGGAAGCATTAAAAATTAATAGAAGTTTATCGTATATGTAACTAACACATTCATGATATTTCGAACTCAAAATTCTAGACGTAGGTATTATTTTTTAGGTGAATGGTCAACCAAAAAGACTTTAGTTGACTGCCCAATTGAACTGTTTTATTTGGTAAATACTGATCATATCATAAGTTTCTCTAATTTTTGGTAAAGTTTTTGGCTTTCTACTACTCCATCTTGATACAAAAAAAAAGATTGGAAGATTCCCTTATCCTTTTTTTGTATCAAGATGGAGTAGTAGAAAGCCAAAAACTTTCTTTTCCAAAAATCAATCACTCCTAAAAATATAACCCCTTCAATACAAATAAATTTAGATTTGACATCATAAAATCTAAATAATTCCGTTGGGAAGTTTTCAGTTTTACTCGTAAACATTTTGGATTAAATGAAGAAGTGAAATATTCCATAAATTCATACTCAAAATAAAATTATGGATGTAGCCGTTACTACGTGGTCGGAAATCATAATGAAGAAAAGACAATTAAAACTTTCTATGTTTTTTACCACTTTTATTTGTAACTAACCTTACTGCAGTTTAGTCCTATATAAAGACATTTTCAAACTTATAAATTAAACTGTTTAATGTATACATCCATTCATTTTGATTTGAAATATAAATTATGATGTAAACGATATAAACGACACATTATAATACTTTCGGAAGAAATGAACAAGAAAGAAATTCGACAGTTCGTATTGAATACTGTTGATATTGAACTCAAACTGAGGATTATCAGTAATACTGAAGTCAAATTAGAAAGAGTGTTGAATAGTGTAAAGTAAGTATTGTTAATTCACATGATTTCATAGAGAAGGTTCAGGATATGAGACGAAGAGATTTCCGTATCATTTGTAGTATCTCGTTGTTTTCAAGTGTACATTCGCCAAAAACTATTGAATATTTGAGAGATATTCTTGGGATTGATGGACTCAGTGGAGAAGTAATCGAAGACAACATACGATAAACAAAAATCTGCATGGAGCAGAATTGCTACCATTTTAACTGCTTCTACGGCCAGCAGAGGACTTTATTTTGAATTCTCAACAACCAGAAATGTGCCAAATCACCTGAACACCTCCCGTGAAAGTATCGTGTCTCCAATCAGTCGAATGGTTTTTTTTGGATAGAATCCACCAGATTCAGAGTATGCCCAGGGGTGGAGCTCCATACATAAGAACAATACTCCAAAGAAGGTTTGATCTGAGCTTTATATAAAGCATAAAAATTTGCTGAGTGTGCTAATTGTTCTTAGCTTTTATTTATTCTAAATTTGCAGCTGTTGCGAGCATTAACAAACCTAGTTCGGTTTTTGGCAGTTGAATTTTTGCGCCACTACCGGTAGGCAAGATTTTTGGAGGCGACATCTTCCTCGTAATCTTTGTTGAACCAAGGTTTGTCGTTAGAAGTTCGATTTTTTGAAAAGAAATATATGCTTCCATTACTTCAATAGCACAAGTTGATGGATTATTGGAGCTGAAACAAACATCTAGCCAGGAGAAATTTCGGAAGTGGTCTTGAAGATCTTTCCACTCATTAGATCTGTAATGCCCAACTTTGCGCGGCTCAGATTTTCCCCCAACATTTATCGGTAATTCACTCAACACCAATGGAGACCTAACGGAGACTGTGTAAATTTCTGGATTCGTTGTTAGGTATAGATCCAGAAGACTAGCATATTCTCCATCATGGTCAGGAAGCCTCAGCTTCGCGACTTTGTTCTTTGTTGATATCTGAAAACTCGAGCGAAATTGTGAACATTGAAGTCACCGAATATGGAAATTTTGGTACTGGGATGATTGATTTGAGGAAAGTCAATGGTGTTTGCAAGTATAGGGAATAGTGCCCTATATTGTGTATCGCTTGGTGGTCAGTAAACGCAGAATATGAATTTAGTGAGGAGTTACCATTATGGGATGTCTTAGTCATTCGAATTCTTTAGGAAGAAATAATTCTGATACCTTACACCATTCTCCACAACACAAAATGGCAGTTCTGAACTGTCTTGTTCATAGGCTTGTTACCTACCTCTCACATAGATGAAAGCAACGGGTATTCTTCAAATATTGTGGATTTCGTAATTAGAAAACGTGAATTTGGAGATAATCTTCGTAAATCTTCAACTTTTCAAAAATACACATTCAAAGTTTATTGTTTTTTCGTATGAACCGAAATATCGTATTTTCAAAAAGTTGAACGTCAAAGTAGCCTTTGAAACTTATTGCCTACTTCAAAAAATGTAAGTTACTCAAAAAAAGATGTTTTTTCCATTTTTTCCAAATGTGAGAACAGATTATGATACAAAATTACTATTTGGTTGAAAATATGAATTGAAAATTTCATTTGTATTTTTTTTTAGATGACGAGTTTGTTGTGGAAACTGACACAGCAGTAGAAGAAGCTACAACCATTCAAAGACTGAAAGAATTTTCTTTCTATCTAGTAGAGAATATTGAACTGAACCTCAATTTGTTCCTCAAACTCTTAGAAGAAAGGGACGTCCCTGCCAAGCAAAATAGCCTCTATGTTACTGGACTGAGTTTAGCCCTAAAAGCAATACCAAAGATTGGAACTGGAGCTAGTGGTGCCCTTAGCAGTGGGGAAAAATGGATGCTCAACAAAATTGATAAGAAAAGTTCTAGAATCCTTGCCGATATTGTGTATTATTACAGTGACAACAAAGAAACGTTCAGGAAAATATTAATTGAATCCGCCGTTGATATTTTTCACAGCTTCGAAGATCAGTTCAGAAAGCTGAGTTGCAAAGGGGGAGAAAAACGAGCAATGCAAAAATTAGCAAAGGATGCCGTTGATAGAATATTCTATTATTTCTTGGAGACAGAGCAGAAAAGAGATGTTACCAGAGATGAAGTTACAAAAGGTAATGAGTTTTGGATCTTTCTCACATCTGGTTTCCTAGGTTCAGTTTATTTTGAAATTCGATTATATTTTCCAGAGCGGGGACTGTTTACAAAGTATGTCACTTTCTGAACAATTTTGTAAATGATTAACATCTGGAGAATGTATTTTATAAAAATAGGAAAAATCATTTACCGATTTCTAACAAAATCTTCAGTGAACAAATTAGATTTTGAAAGAGAGCTATTTCACTTCATTGTGAGTTAATTAATATTCCAAAAACATTCGCTTTCGGATTTTGTTGAAATTTCTCACATTTCTCCTAATGAGACAAGATGAAATAAAAAACTGAAATTAGTCCGAATTTCCATTGTCTTATATGATATAAAATAATTTCAAATCCGTGAAAAAAATTCAGGACGTTTCGATTGTTGGTATCCACAATAATCTTCGAGTGATGACTGTACTTATTTCTCCGAGATCTGTCTATTTATAGGTCATTCGAGTGATTTTACGTATCCCATATTCCCTCTCTCCGCTTCATCGATTATAGCCAGAGCTGACCATTTGGATGAAGTTGGCCGTGATGAGCTTGATTATAGGTTTTCATATGTTGCGTAACTCTACGCTAGCTTGGCCTGATGCGTTGTTGGACAACATATAAGCAGTTTTTTAACTTTCTTTTAAATCAGTGTTCCTCGCGGTGGGGGAACTCAGCTTGGGACCACTTGATGTTATGTTCATGATTCCAAACATGCTGTGTTATTTCTGATTTGCTTGTTTCTTCTCGATATGTGTATTTTTTGTGCTCGACAATGCGAACTTTCAATGGCCTCTTAGTTTCACCGATGTAGGATTCCCCGCACTTGCAGGGTATCCGGTAAATGCAATTCTTGGAATCGCAGTCCGCGTTTGGTGGCCTGATTTTCGTGAGGCTGCTACGGATAGTGTTTCCAGATCTGAAGCAGGTACTAGTACTAGTACAAGTACTAGGTGCGGCGGCTTCTCTTCCATGTGAGGCTCTTGCTGTCTTCTAGTCAAAGTATGTTCCACCATCACTTTGAAGTAACCATTCCATTGAAGGTGATTTTTGATGATGCCTAGTTCCTTCTCAAGACTCTCCTTCGTAATACAGAACCCGAAAGCACGATCTACTAAAGTATTGATGATTCCTCTCTTAGTCGATTGATGGTGGTTGGATTCCTAGTTCAGAGACTGTCCCGTATGAATGGGTTTTCCGTATACAGATGTTTTCCATTTAGTGTATGTCTTTTTCTTCACTACGTCTAAGACTGGCAATTCGTTGTAGACTCTCTTCTCTATTGTGAAAGGGATGAAAGGAAGGTCTTACGTTGTTAATATTCTTCAGGAAGGTGTCTAGTTCTGTATTACCATGGTTCCATATTATGAAAGTGTCGTCAACCAGACTCGGGCTTCTAGTGGGCTTCTTCAATGGCCAGAGTTTCAAACCACTCAATATTCATGTTGGCTATAACCGGTGAAAGGAGCGATCCCATTGGCAGTCCCTCATCTTGCGTAAAGAATTTGTCCTTCAGTTGGAAAAAGCAGTTTCGTACACAACATCCTAGTAATTCCATGATTACTTGTATCGGTAAGTTCGTTTTATCTAGGTCCCTATCTTTGGATGGCTTCCGTCAAACGGTCAGCTCTCGCTATAACCGACGAATCGTCGAGAGGGAAGACGGGATAGGTAAAAGCGCCCGAATGACCTACAAATAGGCAGATCTCGGGAGAAGTCCAGTCATCACTCGAAGACGATTGTGGATTGTCCATAGGGACAGTCTGGCTTTGTGTGAAACTTTTTTCAAGTGAGCGTTCAAGGTGAGTTTTTATCAAGCATATTTCATCTCCGTTCCAAATGGAATCACCTCACCATTGATGAAAAGTGGCGTTAAATCGTCCAATTTTCTTATTCTGTTGAAGAAGATTATCACAGTTTTGCTGGGGTTGACAGATATTTGCTTCCTATGGCATCAACTATGAACAAAATCCATCATGCTTTGGAAGATGTTACAAGCTACCCTTCTCGACGAGGACTTTGCCAAGATGACAAGATCATCTGCTTGCAGATCTTCTTCATTTCTTTCGTGGGCATCATCAGGAGCAATCACAGAAGGGGAGATGGTACCCCACCTTGAGAGCAGCCTTTTGTGAACCTGAACCTAATGGAAATCTCAGTAGCAAATCTTCTGAAAGTACCATTCTTATTGTGAAATGTTGTTAGTAGTCATTTGAACAAATCATCTAAAAAAATTTTATGTTGAGGTTAGTCAGATGCAAATGACTTTTGTAAGGCTTGAATTTATCTTTCTTTCAAACTTTCCGTACTGATATATTGGATATAGTCGAATTTTATGCAATATCCCTCAGTTTTTCGGTATTCTACACCACCTAAATTGAATAAATGTCACTTTTGTATACTAATTCAAAACTTTGAAAAGTACCAGTGTCGTCACCACTTTCACCAACTCCACAATTTCTGTTGGAAGGTTTTTCTAAAAAGCATAATTTTCTAAACTATTTTCGATACGGTGGCAATATCTCTGACTAAGTTGCTGTCAATCAGGATACAGTTCTTGATGCTTTTTACACAGATCTGTGAAACATATGAACCTTTTTGTCATTTCAAAAGTTCAGTATTTTTTTCTAGAATTTTTAATTTTCTGGGAAGTTTATGGGCATCTTTGCATATGTATGGGTATGTAAATTAAGAATAATTTAAAGTGAATGTATTCTAAAAGCCATGACAAAATTTCATATGTGTCACTGATTATATTTTAATTTATTTCTAAAAACTTTGTCTCCTATATGAATATTGTGTCAACTGTTAATAAATTGACGTTTTTGTTTGAATTTATGAATTTGATAGAATTCAGGGAAATGAGAAATAAAATTGCTTTTAATATTGAACCACATATAAGGGAACTGAGCAGATTCATATATTTCCCCATATAGGTACACGTGTTTTTGTTTTGCTCAAATAATTTTCAAACCGATTAAAAATGTACAGTTTAATTCGTACTTTGATATGCAGGGTGTTTATTAAACATGCGGCAAAAATTTGAGGGGTTATTCCTTAGAATATTCTAAGTATATTCTGTTCTTTGATGTTCTTCAACAATAAAAATTAATTATCAAAAAGTATATGTAATGTTTCTTTATCTACAAGAACTGTTGAAATTGACAACTCCCGCTCGGATGCTAGAATCCAATCTTCTCCTCATCCACTCCCGAACTTTTTGAAAAACACCAGGATCGTTTCTGATTGCATTACATCTAGTAATTATCCGATTTCTCAAGTCTTCCACATATTTCTCTGGAGTAGTATAAACCAATGACTTAAGGTAGCCCCATAGGAAATAATACAGAGGATGTAAGTCCGGTGATCGATCAGGCCATAATTGAGGTTCACCTCGACCAATCCAGCGATCTCCGTATGTTACTGTCAAAAACTCTCGAGTCAATATGCTAAAATGCGCTGGTAAACCATCGTGCATAAACCACATTACCTTTTGACATATACAGATGATCACTTCCGAGACTTACTATTCAAATTGAATATCTGCAGTCGTTTGTAGTAATCGGAATGTGGTTGGTAGGTACCAACGGAATTGTTAGATTTTTTATTACTTGGTAGGTCCAGTGTAGTAGAATATACTTTCATTTCGGCTACGTTAATAATTTCAAAATTGTCATTTTCGAAATTGTTTTTGTCCCGTATCATGGAAACAAAGCGCTCTATCAAACATCATCAAAGGACAAAATATCCTTAAAATAGGCCAAGGTGTAGTCCGTTCAAATATTTTCCTCATGTTTAATAAACACCCTGTATAAAATCAGGTATTTTATGATCGACAGTAACAAAATATGAGAATCCACATAATCTTTCCCAGTTCAGTACCTTCTGAAAATTGATTACATTTACAACTGCTGACTCAAATTTACCGGGACATATCTTTGATTCCTGTTATCTTCTGTTGATATTTTTTTTAGAACTTTCGAGAATATTGCAAAAATAGCTAGTGGGCTGTAATTTCCCAGTTTATCTTTTTTAATACTTTTATATTGTTGCCCCACCTTCGAATTTTTCATTTCATCTGGTAATTTTCATGTGTTGACGTTAAATTCGTTAATTCAACTAATTCAAGTGTGATTTATGCCTTTACAGTTTTTACGTTAATTATCCAATCCAAAAGATTTTTTTTGTTCAATCGTTTCCACCACTGGCGCAGTAACAGTA
>WOGP01006363.1:0-12430 GCA_015342065.1 Leptinotarsa undecemlineata | reverse complement strand
TTGTCGCCAGGTACTTTTGTCCAGTACTCTATGTGCTTCTTAATGATCCATGTCCTAATCTGGTTTCGTATCAATGATTTTGGTAACCCCAAAGCTGGTTCAGGACCTATATATGAAGTTGATGATCCGCGTCTAGCGCATTCATCAGCCTAATCATTACCTGTGATTCCTGTATTCCCTAGCACCCATGACTAAAGAAATACCCGTTGCTTGACACTTCTATAATAGAAACCGTAGTGACTTACCTACCTAAAATTCTCCAAAATGTTTTACTGGAAACAGCATCCGGAGGACTACCATTAAAAAGATATTGTCGGAGATGCTGTTTACAGTGAGAATATTTTTATGTAGCAAATGCATTGGTGGACACTGACCTAATTAATATGCGTCCACATTTCAGTAGTAAATGATAACAGAAAAAAGAATCTTCATATTTTTTCAAAAAATCGCTATTGGGTATTGAACAATGCGGAAGGGACATACGCATATAGGAAGATCAATTAGTCCTATTCACCTACTGTTGATATTCCTTAATTTATGCCGGTAGTTCATTTTATTTTCTTAATCACTGAAATTTATCTCTTACCTGTAAGATGTCTCGAATTTCTATAACTTAATTTAGAAAGCTAGATGGAGCCTGGTATCTTCAATTTGTTACAAAACTGCCATTATTCATTTTACTTTTTGATCATCTCATCCATTACTAGGTCGGTAGCCGGTCGATTCGACGTGGGTGCTGTGTTCACTCACACAATTGACCACTGTTTGAGTCGGTGGTTCAAGCAGCAAACTGAACGATCCATTTCACTTGCTGTCATCCAACCTGTGTTAGGAATCACTCGTCAAAAGATAAGACCTCGTTAATCCTTAGCTCGCACAAGTTTCGACTTCTGAGGGATGTCGTTCGTAGAGGTGCGACAGCTGATTAACGAAAAAACCAGATTTTTCAACAGATTCAGGTATGTATGTATACAGGGTGTAACATAAATACGGTAAAATATTCAAGTGACGTTTTCCTGAGACAATTTTAAGAAAAAATGTCTATATGAACTTGTGTCCAAAAATGCTTCGTTTCGAGATACGGGGTGTTGAAATTGGATTTTTTTGTCCGCTTTTTGAAAATAACTCTTGCAAAAAATGAATTATTTGTACGAAATTCGGTACCAGGGTTTTTTTCGACGTGGGAAATTATGATTTCGTATCAATTTTCATGTAACATTTAGAGAGCGCTGCCTACGCTGTCATTATTTATTTCAAATTGCCCTAACTTTTTTGACAGTAAACGTTTGGTACTTTTCATGAAGAAAACCTAATTCCCACACCTTTTCCAAGTAAAAAAGTTACACCTCCTTAACAACGCTGGAAATGATCGTTTTCGAGATATTTACAATTTTCTATATCGATGCATATTACTTTATAACCAAATTTTATTTCAATGATTTATGTCACTGTCCGCTTGCAAATTAAGTTAATTATATACTAGGCTATGAAAGTTCGCTGTCACATTTTCAACTATTAATTGACAAATTCACAGTTTGGAGTTTATGAAGTGATTTTTTGGTACCGTGCCCGACTTTACGAATGCTGAAATGGCTGATATGGTTTTTGCATACGGCTTGGCTGACGGAAATTCAAGCGAGGCCAGAGGTATCTATCAGGAAAGATATCCCCAACGCGTGACTCCTTGTGCAACGACATTTGCGAATATTTTCCGGTGACTTTCCGAATCTGGAACCTTTGAAACAGATTCTGCAGTAGGACGGCTACAAGTACTGTAGAATTGGAGGAGGCGGTTCTTGAAGAAATTAGTGAACATCCAGAGATAAGTACAAGAAAAATTAGTCAAACAGTTTACAGAATTTTAAAGGAACAGCAATTATATCCTTATCATATTCAGCGTGTCCAGGCACTTACGCTACGTGATTTTCAACCATGTATCCAATTTACTTAATGGCTTCAAAGAAAATTTGAACAACATCCGCAAATTTTATCGAAAATTCTCTTCACAGATGAGGCTAATTTTTCTAGAAATGGTATCATGAACTTCCATAACAACCACATTTGGGCGGAAGATATCCCACATGCGATAATGCAAGCTCATTTCTAAGACAGATTCTCTTTTAATGTATGGGTAGGCATAATTGGAGATTATTCAATTGGGCACTATTTTCTTTCCTTACGTTTGAATGGAGATGCCTACCTACATTTTTTTGGAACACGAGCTTCCCCAACTTATGGAAGATGTCCCATTGGCCTTCGAAATCACTCCTGGTTTATGCAAGATGGAGCTCCTGTTCATTTTAGTGTGATAGCAAGAAATTTTTTAGACGATGGATAGGAAGAGGAGGCACTGAGCATTGGCCCCCGAGGTCACCGGACCTCAATCCTGTCGATTTTTTTTTGGGACACCTAAAAGGAGACACCTAAAATCACTAGTTTTTGCTAGCCCCATTGAAAACGAGAAAATGTTGAGGAATCGCAACTTAGCTTGCTGTGAAACGATAAAAAACACTCCGGACATTTTTCAACGGGTGCGGAGTTCTTTGATGAGGAGGGCAGAAGCTTATATAACTCTTGGGGGTAGTCACTTTGAAAAGTTGTAATAGTTGTTTCGTTCAATTTTTATATGTTTATTTTCCTAATAAATAGTAAACATAGTACTTCTCTGAATTGTTTCTTTCACAAACTCCGAAAGGTAGCACTTTCCAATTGAATAATTAAACCTAACAATTTTTTTCAATTTGGATTGAATAAGCAGTTCGATAATGCTCAGTTAAGAAGAAGTCTGTACGGGTATACTGCGTATGAAGTTTGATGAAAATAACTAAAATTGCAAAAAAATTATGACAAAAACCTATCATGTTTTGAAAAATTTCAACAATCTGTATTTCGAAAACGAATCATTCTTCGTTAAACATTTTATAGGAAAAAGTTGTTTATTTTAACGAGATCCACCACATAATTAGTTTTGGTAATGTTCTCAGCAATTTCACTTAGCGCCCTAGGAGCTAAGTAATATGCATCGATATAGAAAATTGTAAATATCTCTTAAACGACCACCTCCAGCGTTATTGAGGAAGTGCACCGTTTTACTTGAAAAAGGTGGGAGAAGTAGGTTTTTCTATAAAAAGTACCAAAAGTTTACTGACAAAAAAGTTAGGGCAATTTGAAATAAATAATGACAGCGTACAGCGCCCTCTGAATGTTACATGAAAACTATTACGAAATTATAATTTCCTACGTCAAAAAACCCTGGATACCAAATTTTGTGCAAATAAGTTATTTTTTGCAAGACTTATTTTCAAAAAGCGAACAAAAAAATTCAATTTCAACACCCCGTACCTCCGAAACCAAGCATTTTCGGACACAAGTTCATATAGACTTTTTTTCTTAAAATTGTTTCAGGAATACGCCACTTGAATATTTTACCGTACTTATGTTATACCCTGTATAGTAGGGAGGGTGAGAGTATACCCCCATCACTTAGGCCACATGTGATCCATTGTACATCCTCCCGAGAAGTTGTCCTCTTAGGTCATCGTGTGATTCTTAACATGTTAAAAGGTGAGACCTCGTTATTCCTCAGCTCGCACAATTTTCGACTTCTGAGGGTTGTCGTTAGTAGGGATACGACAGCTGGTTAACGGAAAAACATATTTTTTTTATTGCAGTAGGTTCAACAAAAACATCCTCATGCTCCTGTTTTAGTTTCACATCTACTTCTACTGCTCGTTCATATCTTAATGATTTTTGCCTACTGACAATACCATGCCCTTGAGGTTCTGTGGTTTTGTGTTTACATATATAAAAACCACATTGTTCCATACCACTTGTTCCACCGCTGCCCCAAAGGTCAGTGTGTTCTATATTTTTAGTGATTGAATAATCTCAAACAGTAACATTTTGAACATGTAGACTTTAAACTCAAATATAGTCCCTACATATCCATAACTCCCACTGACAGTATTTTAAAATTTTGAGAGCATAGGTAAAGTATAAGTAGCCTAACGATTACTAGATAGCGAGTATGCTCGCTACCAGCGTCTTCTTTCTGTAACCAAATTTGTGCTAAATAAATTGCCAAGGAAAATTATCCATGAAGTTTACGATAACTCAAGCGCGACACTGACCACCACTCACTTTCTTTCTTCCCGTGCCATTTCAGTGAAATAAATTCCAAATGATTTTGAAATGCCTCAATGTGCGGTAGTTGGTTGTAACAGTACGCATAGAAAGACTAAAGGTGGCTCTATCCGCTACCACAGATTTCCCGGCGATTCGAAAACACGAAGTAGCTGGCTCAAAGCCTGTGGAAAACAATTGCACAATTGTTCGACCGCTCGCATTTGTTCGCGTCATTTCACCGACGAAAGTTACGAACGAGACGTGCAACACGAGATACTAGGTTTGCCTACTAGGTGTCGCTTGAAAAAAGGAGCGATTCCCGAGAAGAACCTACCGACGGACTTCTTGAAGGAAGAAGAGGTTCAGGAGAGCGCTTACGATATCTTATTGGCTGTCGGATTGGTGCCTACAGCGCAGCCAACTGAGAAAACTTCAGGGGGACTTCCCGAAGAGTAAGTACATGTGATCTGTGTAATTGATGACCTGTTTATTTTGTGTAAATTCATGATCACTTTAATAAAACGAATGAAAAGCACTACTGATTTTGGGTTTTTCACCATTATCAAGTATAAACTGAGTGGAAATTAGACAAAGTAAGTATATATGCGTTGAAAATTGATCTTCAATTAATATTTTGTTGCAATTTTATATAATGAAAATTCGTTGTTAGAAAAATCATCAGCGATATTGTGAGGGTTTCATTCTTAACAAAAATAAATCTCATCAAGAAACAGCGAACATAGTTTAGGACCATGAATATAAAATGATTTTGGCCTCTGGTATCACCAGTTACCTGTTTCAATTGAAAGCTGAAGAAAAAGTAGAAACAAAATCTCATTTATCAGTCCATTTCGAAGCCTGGATTTGATTTTTCCGTCGATACCATAGTAAAAAAAAAGATCAACTGCCGTGACATCTGCATCAATGTAGGGAATCCAAATTATAGGTAGCACCGTCCGTATTTATTTAGATATTGAAAAAATACATATCATATCCCTTAGGATCTTATTTTCACTAATTTGTATCATGGACATTGTGAGGCTTTCAAAATAATATTCAAAACTCAATTATACCTATTGAAAACATATTGAAAACAAAAATCTCTTCGGCACCCAACGTGGGGCCAAGATCTTTATGAGCCCGAAATTATTCTAAGTAGTATAACCACCATCAACTGACAATAATGATATGTATCTCTATAAAGTCCAGAAATTTTGGAAAAATCTGATAATATTTACCTCTATAATGTCAACAAATCTTGGAAGACATTGAATTTATGAGATTCGATGCTGATAATACTATGATGAACATTGTTTTACTTCAGTGGTCAAGAGGATAGATCCATTGGCATTCAGCTGAGAGATTCAATTGCTTTTGGGAAAACGGTAATGTTCAATCAAACTGATGGTTTGGAGATATCATTATAGAAGGCCTGATGGTTTTTTATAGTCATTTACGCGTTTTGGGCACTACAAAAGTCAAATCCTCGGATGAGGTATTCACTGTTATTGAAGAAAATCCCATGGACATTCCTATATAGCTCCAGGAGTATACTATTGCATTTTCCGACAGTTTTTATGTCGGCCTTTCGCTGAAAGGGTTTTAATTTGGTGATAACTAATTACCCCATTCGGTGATTAAATAAAGCTAGTCTTTTTTTTCATGACTATGACCCTTTCAGGACTTGAAATTTTCATCCAGAACCGTTTCTTTTTTCAGATACTCATTCCAGTATTTCATGTTTTGCATATATTTCATTCACACGAATGAATCTTCGATACATTGAAAATATACGTGAAATCGATGATGTTTTTTCACTAATCTTTTGAGGCATTTCAGTTATTAAAGTTAGAAA
Source organism: Leptinotarsa undecemlineata (assembly GCA_015342065.1). Taxonomy (NCBI): domain Eukaryota; kingdom Metazoa; phylum Arthropoda; class Insecta; order Coleoptera; family Chrysomelidae; genus Leptinotarsa; species Leptinotarsa undecemlineata. Next base: position 6,450 of record WOGP01006363.1, on the reverse strand, counting down.
ATTAACCATGAATTTTGAATAAAATTGTTCTTTACTGAAACGTTTGTATACTACGTCCATGTTAGGAATCACACGTTAAATGGTAAGACCTTGTTAGTTCTTAGCTCGCACAAGTTTTCACTTCTGAGGGTTGTCGTTCGTAGGGGTGCGCCAGCTGGTTAACGGCAAAAACATATTCAAAACATAAGTTTTCAGTGTCACTATTATTCGATTTCAGAGGTCGTGGATTTTTGGAATTTCTTCCCACATTTCTCTGGCGCGAATTGATAACTTCTTCAGAGGTTATATTCTGTGTCTCACTTTGGACCTAACTTATCTTCCTTGTGGGTTTGAAAACTGTTTCAATGTCGTGTTTCCCCAATAAATTTCCAATTTTGTCTATGACTCTGGGATATAAGGTAGATACGCGCCTGGAATCATCTGCTCCTCCTTCCCGTTTCAAACCATATGAGTCTTCAGTTTCATGGCTTTGTTGGTCTCGAGTACACTGTATCTATTCGATCTCAAGTTCACTTGAAGTTGTTTTAGTTTTTCCTCTAGATCTAGAAGAAGAACTAAAACAACACGTTCCGTTAGAGTCATCCCCACTCTAACGAAACGACAGCAAGACAGCAGGTAGAAAAGATTCAATGAATGTTAATGACAAATTACCTAATCCATGTACATATACTAGCACTCCAAAATACTTGACACAGCATAAATATACGTTAGGAAACCGTAATCCATAAATCCATGTTATAACCTCTGAAGAAGCTAACCAGCGTCATGAAGACATTCCAAAAATCCACGGCCTTAGAACTCGAAGAATAATGACATATAAAAAGTCCATTCGTCACAAAGGAAGAGCCCAGGAGAGCACCAAGAAAAGCACGCCAAGTTTGATCAAATGTCAAAGTTTTCTCACCGTGGTGTAGTGCATCAAGAGTTCTGGCCTCATGGCCGTATGGTTAATAAAGAGTAATATAATGAAGTTATACATCGCTTGCGAAAAGCAATGCAGGAAAACCTGTTTTGTGGAAAATCAGTTCATGGATTTTGCATCACGGTGACCAAAAAGAATGCCACCATATGCACCAGATTTGTCCATCTGCGACTTTTTCCTGTTCACAAGATTGAAGAGATCCATGAAAGGACGGCTCAATTATATACCAATAAATGCATGTCAGATCTCTTTCGAGGATTGGAGAAATCGCTGGAACAAGTTTTTTATATCTGAGGGTGTACTTCGAAGGAGGCAAAGTAGAAATTGATGAATCTGAATCTTTTTTCAGGAAAATGAAAATTCACTTATTTTTTGGACACACCTTGTATTACGAAACGTATTTTCCAAGATCCATCCACAAAATATGATTCTCCTTTTTGCTTCATAAAATGTACATATTCCATTGAGAAGCGGGAAAATACGAGTTTATTGAAAATAACGATGCCAATGCAAAGTAGGTATCTTTTTGAGGCTGTTGCTGCCTACAGACACTAGTCCGTAGCTAAATGAAACTATTTGTTTTAGACCGATGATACGTTTCGGGATTTCCATTCTTTCTTAGAAAAACTAATGAATTTCTTTTTGGACTTCTTAGCAAACATTACACAGAAAGAACGTTCGACAGGAAAACAGAATAAAAACATGCAGAATCCTCCATGGGCGGCAAAATATAACATTTGCGCTTCTTCGATAGTAAGAAGCGCTGTTTCATTGGTTTGGAAGGTGTAACTTAAGTTCGACGAATATTATCACAGTAAATGCAAACAATTCGTCTTATCATATCTCACTATTCTTGAAACTACTTTTGTAATCATTTCAAATTCAATACAGAATATTCCGCTGGGAATGATGAGGTGATGTACTAACCCAACCCTGGTGATTCACCATGCAAGGGATGCAATCAGACTGCTGGACGGTACAGTCATTCCATAATATCCCATTTCCTCCCCTTTTCATTAATTCATCATCAACATCATGCAAACGAACGATCGTCATTCCCTTTACGCCCGCGAGTTACCAGCTCTCATTGCAATTAATATTTCACAGATCAATTTAAATTCATCAGGGGTGAATAGTCTCTGTTATAATATTCGATACATTTCAAAATTGTGAAAATTTCAGTGTGATGGCTTCAATTGAAATACATTACAAGCTTTTGAAATTATGGTTTTCAAAGTGTAAACCGTCATTCGTTATGGAGAGTTTCTCAACGTTTCGCTACGAAAAGAGGACCTCACACACAGTAATACATGATTTTTGGATGAAAAATAGAGATAAAGGTCCTTAAAATATGAGCGATAGCTCATTCGATTCGGAATCACCTCTAGAAAAATATTTTTGAAGGATTTTGATTCAGGTAAGAAATTACAATTGTTATTAACTAAAAAAGATTTAAAAAAATGATATTTCGTTTTTCGTTAATAACTCAAAAAATATTAATATTTAAGCAATTTTAAAAAAAAGCTCATTAAAGCGGAGGAAATTTCCGATAAAAAATCCCAACTCCTGAAACTATATCTCCATTATTTATAATTTTAATTTGACGTTGAAAATAGGGTTCCGCGCAGCTGTTACGGCATGCGCGCGCTGCCGCTAAAGAGAGTTTATCAAAAGAAATATTTTTTTATAACATAAAATGTCATTTTAAAAATTTGAAACAAATCTAGTATCTTTTTAACACTTGAATGAATCGAGTCCCGTAGAAAAAAAATGTTTTATCACCATTTTTATTATTAACTAACAAATTTTTTTCCAATTTTCGTTGGCATAAATAATGGGATAAAATGATTAAATAATTGACCTATAAATTTTGAATTTTGTGGAGCCCTTTTGATATATATATTTCATACGTTCCTGTGATAAAAGTTCATAAAAATTTATTAATTCGTTAATTATGATTTTTTTTTAACTATTGAAAGATGAAACATTCAATTGATATTTAGCTATGTCTGTTTTCACATTAAACAATGGCAGTTATTAACATAGGATATGAATTTTTTACGTAAATTGTTTTAAACAAATAGAGAAATTCAATATTTTTGAAAAACTTTCTTTTGCTATTTTGTTATCTAGAGATATTTATGATTTGAAAAAAATTTTTTTTTTCTAATTTTAATTTTTGATTGCTTAAAATCGATAATATTGACCAGCGTTATATTTTTTCTGCATTAGAAAAAAATATAACGTTGATCAATATTTTTTATAACAAATTGTTAAACTAATAAACAATTAAGTACCTAATAAATAAAAAAAAATCGCCAAACTATTTAAAAGTGTAAATTATGATTTTTAAAAGCAAAACTATTTCTTAACTAATTATTCAAACAATCGAAATATAAAAAAATCGATTTGAAACAATTTAAAATTAAAATTGAGAAAAAACATTTTAAAACATAATTATCTCTAGACAACAAAATAGCAAAGGAAAATTTCAAAAGTATTAAATTTATCTATTTATTTAAAACAATTTAATGAACAAATCATGTAAAAAATTCATATCCCTAATAACTGCCATGTTAAATGCGAAAACAGACATAGCCTAAATATCAATTGAAAAAAAATTATCAACAATTTTCAGATATTTCATTTTGCAATAGTTATAAAAATTTATAATTAACAAATTAATTACTGATTTTGAATTTTCATCGCAGGATCTTATAAAGTATATATATCAAAAGGGCTCCACGAAGTTTCAAATTTATAAGCCAATTATTTATACTTTTTTTTTAAATGATGATAAAACTTTTTTTTCTACGGGACTCGATTCATTCAAGTGTTAAGAAGATACTAGATTTTTTTAAATGTTTAAAATGACATTTTATGTTATAAAAAAATTATTTCTTTTGATAAACTTTCAAAATTATAAATAATGGAGATAGAGTTTTGGGAGTCGGGACATTTTTATCGAAAATTTTCCTTTTCAACGAGATTTCTTTAAAATTGCCTAAATATTAATATTTTTGAGTTATTAACGAATAACTAAATACGATTTATTTAAACTTATTTTGTTAATAAAAACTGCAAATTTTCATCTGCACCAAAATCCGCCAGAAACATTTTTCTAGAGGTGATTTCGAGTCGAATCAGCTATCGCTCATATGTTTAGGACTTTTTCTCTATTTTTCATTTTTGTGTACTTGTTGATTAGACCATAATAACTTTTCATGAGACTTGAAAAAACTGTAATTTATGACTGTAAAGCATGTACTATTTCAATGAAATTTTGAATAAGTTTTTTTTATGTATCATCTACACAGTGAATTTGTTTAATACCCACCCCCACTTTTATTTTTTGATCGGGTTAACTCGAAATATTGAAACTTGGGATAATGAAATTAATACTTGAATACTTCATTTCGAAGTAAAATTGACTGATGACACTTTCAAGATGGCGAGTGGCCGCCATCTGGGAAAAAAAATTAAAGGAAGGGGGTCTTGTGACACATCATTTTATAGCTCCTGATGAATGCTTCACAATTCTAGAATATAATGACAATATCTTCAACTACTACAAAATGGTGAAACTTTTAATAATTGCCTGAATACATTGACATTTAATTATATAATATGAGGTAATGAGCTTAAGGTCAGTTTAGAAGATGCTCAAAATGGTTGCCCTGAACTTCTTGACATGCCAACAACCTATTTGATATTTCAGGTCGAACATGTTCGAATACAGTATTGTCAATATGTCTACAAATATTTATTATTCTCTGCCGCATATTCAATATTGAAGCAGGTTCAGTTTCGTACACCTTTTGCTTCAAATAGCCCCATAAAAATGGCGAACGGGCTGCCATTCTGTAGGACCTCGACGGCCAATCTAACGATCGGAAAAAGTAGTATCCATACCAATGACAAGTTCTGGTCCAATGAAGCCACTTGCAGCACCCTTTTTTGCAAGGGAGTCAGCAGCCTCATTGTCTTCTAGGCCATGATAGCCAAAAATCCAGACCAGAGACAATCTGTTAAGTCTTCCTATCAAGGAGAGTCATTTTTGACAATTTGCTACCAATTTAGACGTTGCTCAGTAAGGTCCAAGAGCTTCCAATGTCGCTTGATCGCCCGAGAATATTTTTATTGACTCGTGTATGAAATTGGATTTTTCCAATCTCACCGCGCACAATGCAATAGCGTAAATTTGCGCTTGAAATGCAGTCGCATAGGTTCCTAGGCAGGTTAATATCTCAATCCTGGGTCCGCGACTGAAACAAAACAAATATCTGCTCTTAACATTTCCTTCTCATTCGCGTATACCGGGTATAATGAAACTTGATGATGAGGTATTTAATAAGCCGGGAATATTGTCAATGAATTCGCCAAGTACTTCAGAAGTGTATACTTGGTTTCGGACGAGAATATGCTTCGTGAAAATTCCCATGATTCTGATTTAGATACATTAAACATCCCGCCTTCTCTAAAATCGATATTGTTACTATTTCAAAAATGTTAAGAAATAAATTCACCGTAGGCATTGACAATGTTCCTAGTCTTGTGATAAAGGACCGTATCGACGCGACGTTCTCTCTGTACCTCTAATAGGCATATTCAACTCAATTTCATCAATTTGTGCGTTTCCTGAGCAGTGGAAAACGGTTCAAATGTGTCAGATATTAAATAAAGGTGACTCTAGCGATATCACAAACTACACGAAAATTTCAATTTTATCTAACTTTTCCAAACTCTTCGAGATATGCTTGCAAAATATTATGTACTCCCATATTAAAAAAGTTATTTTTCCTAAATAGCATGGTTTCGTACGACAAAGATCATGTATGAAGAATCTTGCATGTTTGAACAAGCAAAAACAATTCGATGTTGTTTATTTATACTTTCAAAAAGCCTTCGATCAAATAGACCATTATGTTCTTCTCAGAAAATTGACAAAATTGGGACTCTCTAATCAACTGCTTAATATATTTTAATCATATCTCGTTAACAGAAAACACTTCTTCGAATATAAATCTTTCAAATCGGCTCAGTACGTAGTTACATCTGAGGTACCACAAGGTTCTAATCTTGGACTTCTTTCATTTAAAATTTTAAATAATGACTTGGCAATCTCTTTCAATACTCCTAGCCTGCTATTTGCAGACGACCTGAAACTATATTATAAAATCGACGACATTACTGACTACCAACGTGTACAACATGAATTAGATTTGAATTGAAGGGGTTATATATTTAGGAGTAATTGGTAATTGGTTATATATTGAGGAGTAAGGGGTTATATTTTTTAGGAGTGATTAATTTTTGGTAAAAAAAAGAAAGTAAGAAGTAAGTAATTTATGTTTGGGAAAGAAAGTTTTTGGCTTTCTACTACTCCATCTTCATACCAAAAAAACGAAAAGGATAAGGGAATCTTCCAAAAAAAGGAAGGAAGTAATCAATTTAAAATAAATAACTCTATACATGGATGTGTAGATCATGCAAAGAAGTAACTTTCAGACACAAACTGAAAGAAAGTC
>WOGP01006362.1:0-12430 GCA_015342065.1 Leptinotarsa undecemlineata | reverse complement strand
ACACTGTCATCCTCACTGGTATACATATATATGTTTCATCTTAAGACACTTGTCCCAAGGCTCGTCAGTACCAAATTGGATAACATTATAGAAAATATACAATAAATTTTGAAAAAGATGTTAAAACACACACTCAGAATTCGTTACTTAGGAGAGCTCGGGATTAGCCAGGTTTTATTTTTAACGTATGATTCTAGCAAGGGTGAGTTTGAAAAAGTGAACAACTTCAGTTTCTGAAGTATAGCAAATTAAGAGGAGAAATGTATACGATAAAGAAAAGTAAAAATATTCAGATCTACCTTCAAGGCATGTCAAGAATGCAAAAAACACTGGAAATCTGTTCAAACGAAGAGAAAATTTAGGGAGACTATTTTTTCTTATGGTGACAAATATACTAAATGTAGGAGTAAAAGTAAAACTTAAATAATACTTACTTTATATAAATCAACCAAAATGTATTTAAAGAAAACACAAAAATATAAATCAGAAATATAAGTCACGAGAAGTGTCATTTTTTCACTTGCGAAGTAAATCTTTTCGAGTAGCCTCAGACTTAGGGAAGGTAAAAAACAAAAAAAAAATTAAAACACGTTTCCATATATAAGTAGGATATATAATGACTGAATCTATGAATTAATCAGATGGTATCTTGAGGTTGCAGTCAAGGTCAAGGATGAAAACTCTTTGTTATTTGTTACTTTGTCAAGCTTTCGGTAATGTTTATTTCCTTCTTCAGGACAACTGAAAATATGATTGTAAAAATATATGTATAAAACATTACAGATATAATTTACTCAACATGAGATTAATATAAAAAATTAGCAGCAAATCGAACGAAAAATAATTTGAAAGTTAATTTTGACATGAATCACTAAATGACAATTATTTCTATGTTTTATACCACTTTTAATTGTAACTAACGTTACTGCAGTTTCGTCCTATATGGATATTTTCAAACTTACGTACACAATAAGTAAGTAAGTAAGTAAGTTTGAAAATGTCCATATAGGACAGTAGTCCATATAGGTGCAGTAACGTTAGTTACTGCACTATGTCAAACTTACTTACACAATAAGTAAGTAAGTAAGTAAGTTTGAAAATGTCCATATAGGACGAAACTGCAGTAACGTTAGTTACAATTAAAAGTGATATAAAACATGAAATTTTCATTTCTCTTTCAATTATGATCTCCTATCACGTAGTAACGGCTACATCTATCAATTTAATGACAATCATTTGTTGATAACATAAGAATAATAATTTGTTTCACAATCAGTCAGTTAAATACTGGATGAATCAGCATTACTATCATTATCTTATTTAAATAAATAAGCATAAATTTGACTGAGATAATCCAAGTCACTTTTTTTTTCATGGATTTTAATTATTTATTCATATGTATTATTTCTAGAAAAGAACGTTTGCAGGAATTTCTAAATTACTAGCATTGGTATAGTCCATTTGGTGGTCTAACGAATTTACATGTTCTGATAATGCACATGATGAAACATTTCTTCTGCAGTCACTTTGATGTGAGGTAATCCAACTTAAAAGATCGTACTAGAGGGTAGATAATTCATTGGTTGAATTAGACAACGAGGAAATCATTATGACAAAATCCTTCATTTCAATATCATTTTTTATTCCTTGTTAATACATCAAACTTTGTAGATTGGTCACGAAAGTTAGAACTGATAATCTTGGTTACAGTTTTTCTTTACCTTCTATTATTGTTAAAAAAATTACTGTCTTTCTTTATATTTGGTCGACGCTTTCTTTCCCATAACTTTCATCAATAAAAGATTCGCAAATTGATTTATTACTTTCTTCTTTCTTTATAACCACTCCCGTCTACACTGTTGAAAATCTGGTGGGGTATTTTTGGAGGTAATAGAACATTTTCCTAATCACTAGGAATTGGATAAAAATAATTTTCGAAAAAAAGGTGACCGAATATCAAATATAGAGCAAATATCTAAGTGAAACACACGATTATTCTTCAAAAAACCACAATATGGCTACAGTGACAAGAAATGAGGTTAATTCGATGAAACAAATTTATAACACCCAAAAGGAAATCTGACTATTGTTACTTCTGTGATCAAGAAATTCAGAATTATGCAAGATATATACTGAAAAATCACTCGATCATGATTGAAATTAAATAAATGATGGCGTTAACACCAAAATCACGAGAACGAAGGCTGCTTATTATTAATCTGAGAATGCAAGGCATTATTTTAAAAATGTGAACGGTTATTATAAACCAGTGAGGCCACCTCAAATTAACGAAGATAATATGTTACCCTACCAAAAACTGTCCCGCTATCTCTTCTGAAAAATTATTGTATAGTCATAAAAAGAGATGCAGATTAATGAATTGATGTGCAGATGCAAGATCAGGTTTTTCCCCGAAGGAGAGCGGATAAAATTAGTTTGGAGGCAAAGAAAGATTCTCTGATTTGCGCTTTCGGATCGAATCATCTAAAAATTGTAGTTACTTCGACAAAAATGCGGGGGCTTTCAAGGCTCTTACCTTTCATTAAAAAAATGATCCATCAATAACTAATCTTTTTGGTGCACTAAAACCAAAATATTTTGTTGAAGCAGCAAAGACAGTTGCACAATACGACGAAGTGAAAGATGTTTACAGTGCACCCCCTTTTGCAATAATAATAATAATAATCTTTATTATATCCACATTCAAAATAATTCAATAAATATTAGAAATCAAGGTTCATATATGGAAATAAAGGGCGAAGTTTATTTGTGTAAACACGACAGAAAATATTCTTCTACTTAACCCCAACAAACCTTTGTAATGATACAGAAAAAAAGAACATATTTCGCTAAAAACTAAAAAACAAAAAATCATTCTTATAAAATTTGAGATTCAAGAAGATGTTTTTTGTAAAATTGTCTGAGTTTGTGAGTATTCTGTATTCTTATAATAGTAAGAGCTGGATGGCACAGATAAATAATAGATTTGGTATTTAAATGACCGCCTAAAATATTCCGTTCTAAAAGTAGGTATAGTCAGTAGGCCTTTATTTCGAATATTAAGATTATGTACATTTGTACGGTAAGTTATTTTACATTTGTACGATAAGTTATTTTTTTATGTAAGTAAGAGGGAACTTGTTTCCTAATTATTTTATAGTAAAGAACAACAGCATAATGTTTTCTTCCATTATTCATATTCAACCACCCGATTTCTTTCAATTTATGAGAAACTCGTTGTCGTCTTCTAATACTGTAGATTAATCTCAGACATGAGTTTTGCAGATTCTGTATATTTTCCTTTTAGAATATTGTTGAATAAGGGATGTAGAGAGAGTCAGCATAATTTGAGGCTAATAAAACTAGCGTTTCACATATCCCAGTGTATCCCTCAAATATTCAAACTGACATGATCACAAATGTTTTGTCATCATATTGGCTACCTGTGCTGCGCTTGGGATATTTTCAATTTTAAATACACCTCCAGCATACTTTTCTCTAACAAAATTATATCGCACGTCTATGTGTTTAGTGCGCTTGTGGAATTCAGCGTTCTTTATCAATTCAACTGCACTTGCGTTGTCTATGTACAATGTTCGTGTAGACAACTAATCAGTTAATACTTCTTCAAAGAGCTTCAGCAACCACACCAACTCTTTTGCTGCTCCTCAGAATCTTTCCCTGAAAACTGACATCTGTCAGCTGGAGTGGCTACTGGATACGCTTCTATCATTTTGAATTTTTGTTAAATTCTCTCAGTATGAGGCTGCTGATGAATGAAAATACGTTTCATTTGATGAATAATATGAATTCCAAAATAAGTGTCATATGGTTCAATCGTGATTTGAAATTCCATTTTTCAAAAATTTAGCAAGTCTTCAATTGAGTTTTCATATTTTCCTGCTATCAGTCTATCATTAACATAAAGAACAATCAATAACTTATTTTCTCCTTCCCTTATGAATAAAGAAGGATCTGCAGTACTTTGCTATAAACCAAAACGAAAAAAAGTCACATATTCGCATATTCCAACATCCTGGGGGTTGCTTGAGTCCACACAAACTTTTAAGCAATTTACAAACTCGAGCAGTTTCATCGAGATCGAAACCATGTGGTTGTTTCATGTAGATTTCTTCGTTATGCAAACCATTGAGAAATGCTGTTTAACATCAAACTGAGATAAATGCATTTTTTTTTCTGGCTGATACTGCAAGAATTGTTCTAATGGTGTCGAATCTGGCTACTGTTCTGGATTGTTATCCACTAATAAGGAATTTCACTTTCAGTAATGAAAAGCTAACTACTAAATATGGACTGTACATTTCTACTATTCAATATATTCTCCTTATGTACTATTCGTCTTATTCTAACGAAATCGGTAACTACAATGCCATAAGATTGTTCGATTCCCTGACGCACTACCCTCTTCAAGTCTATAAATAGAAAAGTAAAGCGGTCACATTCGGTGTTGCCACTACTCCAAACTATTATCGGTTTTACTGTTAGTCCCAAACAGCTACAGTAGCGAAAGTATCATCAGAATCTTGCCCAGCCTTTTGAGAATATCCATTTGCAACTAATCTTGCTTTGAACTTAGTTGATGTACTTTGAGAAGATTCTTTTATTTGAAAAATCCATCGATTTGAGATTGCTTTTCTTTATGAAGGAAGATCAACTTTCTCCCAGGATTTATTTTTTTTCTACATATTTCTTCATCCATGGCAATTTTCCATAATGATGCAAAATGTGATTTTAATGCTTGATCATATTTTTCTGGAACATCGTAAGCCTCTAAAATCATAGCGTTAGTATCAACATAATTTGGTTTTGATAGTTTTGATATGCTGTTTTTCACCTACAGGAGATATATTACTTGACTCTCTTAGCTCTTCCGTACTACTTTATGCTTCAGTATCAGTGATATCTTTCTTTTTAAATTGAAATTCTGTTTGCTGATCGACAACTTCATCTGTTTGAATCTGTTTAAAATCTGCTTTTCCGTTAATCAGCCGGTAATCATAATCTGGTTGACTTTTCAGATGACAGATTTCAATTTTCTCATTTCAAAAAATGACATCTCTACTCAAGATAACGTCATTATTTTCTGGGACTCTAATTCGATAAGACCTTGAGATGTTCGACATAACTATCTTTTCATGTTCACAATTCAATCGGGGATTTTCCATCAAGAGAGATAGGTCCACTTCTGTTCAATATATACACAGCTCTATTGACTGATACTGCCCACAGCTCCTCTGGAAGATTTTTAGCTTTTAGCATGGTTCTGGATGATTCCACTATTGTACGATTTTCACGCTCTGCACCTCCATTTGGCTTTGGTGTATGGCATAGCAATCCTATGACGAATATCAACTTTGCCCAACAATTCTTTCACGTCATGGTTATTAAATTCTAGTCCACCGTCAGTAAAAATTTCTTGTACAGTTCTAGCTTCTACTAGAAAAATTTCTATCTTGAACTTCCCTTCGGACTTTTCCTTCAGAAAATAGACTGCCCTGTATTTGAAGAAATCATCCTTGAATAACACATAATAACGGGCACCTCCAAGATACGTTACGGGCATTGGACCACATACATCAGCATGTATCACTTGAACTACTTTCTGGGGTCTTTCATTACATTTTTCGAAGCTCAGTATATGTTGTTTACCAAACATACAAGCTTCACAGAATTCACTGTCGATTTCTACATGAATTCCACGTTTTTTCAAATACTCCTGAACATATTTCTTGTTTTGGTGGCCCAGACGTTTATGCCACAATTGGAGTTGATCATTAACAGATATGCTAGCTTGTGCCTCAAAATGGTAAAGACCATTTTGACTTTCTGCAAATGCCACTTTGGCATTACTTTTAACTATGCTACAATCATATTTGTTGAAAGATGAAGTCATGCCCTTATCGAGAGCAGAAGAAATGGAAAACAAATTTCTTCCCACCTCTGGTACGAACCAAACGTCTTTTAGGTAATTTTGAGACCACTCTCCAATAACACACATTTCAACATCGATATACCTTTTTCCTACAGCCTTCATGTGGTGACCGTTACCAACTAACACAGATTGAGGGACTGAAAAGTGTTCAAACGAAGAAAACCATTCCTCATGCATTGTCATGTTCTGAGTTGCTCCGGAATCGGCAATCCATACTTCACGCTAGTCAGTTTTGTCATATGATATGTTGATGTTAGGAAAATGCCGCCTTTCTCAACATTTGTTCTTCCTAAATCTCTGTTTTTTACATTCTTTTTTTGAATGCCCTTTCTGTCCACAACCAAAATAAATCCATGATTTCCTATTTTTTTGGGTGTAGGATTTCTGGGCATTTGTGTTGACCTTTGTTTGCTGACTGGTCTTTGCGACAAGATAAGCTGATTTTTCAGGAATATTGTAACTACTTCTGTCCTGCAAGCAGAGTTCAACACTACAAAGTCTTTCTCAGAGAAGAGTGGAGTTTCTTCGGGATTTAGGAACAGATTCCCAGGCATTTATGAATTCGAAGTAATCAGGAGGTATGGTATTTGAAAGTCTATTTATGAAAAGTTATTCAGGTGATTTTACTCTATCTTCTTTTCAAGTTTCATCTTGCAATTCTACCCAAAGTTTTTCTGATTTTGCCATATGCTTTGCTACGCTATCTGAAGGATCTTTCACTTTCACGCCAAAAAATTCATTAAAAAGTCTGTCTGCTCTGTTCGTTGTTCGAAAACACTATGTAACTTATTCCACATATTCCACTTGAGCGGAATTACACATATTAAGCAACTGTCTTGTTTGAGAGCTCAAACTAGAAACTATTAGATTTGGGGCAGTATACTCTAGCTTATTATAAACTGCTAACTGTTTACTATAAGCAGCTTTCTGATCCCTTGGTTTCCCTGGAGCCAATTCTTCAGGTTTCTGAAGCATACCTTCCACAGCTTGTATTGCTTCACACTAATGTAGTTGAATCTTCAACTGGAACTTCCAGTCAACCCAATTTGATTGATCTTCTAACTTATCAATCACAACTGTTGAGATTTCCATTTTCATTAAAAACTTTTAATAAATTGATAGATGTAGCCATTACTATGTGGTAGGAGATCATAATGAAAAGAGAAATGAAAATTTCTATGTTTTATACCACTTTGAATTGTATCTAACGTTACTGCAGTTTCGTCCTATATGGACATTTTCAAACTTACTTTATTGTGTATAAAACATAGAAAAACTTTCAAGTTTACTTTCCCAACTCAATCCTTCACTAATGCGCAACAGTAAACAACTTTAATGAAAATAAATATATAAATCTCGGAAAACATTTTTTCGACTAACTTGACAAAACAACTCAATCAACAACTTTTTTTTATCAATAAAACAAAACCTAATACATGTTGATGTAGACTAAATTCTTATTCCTCAACAGATTATTATATTATTATTCTCAATTTACAGTACGCCTGTTGCAATTGTCTATTTATATGTTTTTCAAATCTCAAGTCAGGGTCCATTATTATTTCTAGGTATTTTGCTTCCTTAACCATTTCCAGCTGCTTATTATTTTCCGTAGTATTGATAGAGTCCTCCACTTTTTTATGCTGAAGTCTACTTTCAAACAACATACCTTTTGATTTTTCAGGATTAATTAATAGGCAATGGTCTTTGGCAGCTTTTGCGAAGGCCTCAAGATCATTATTAATAAGATTGCATGCATCATCCACCATATGTGAAGGAAAACTATGGTAAATTTGAGTACCATCATCGTATAAATGGATATTGCAGGCTTTTATTCCAGTCACCAGATGAGAGGAGTATATAGTAAACAGAAGAGCCCCAGTATAAATCCCTGCGGGACACATGCCTTGATTTTCAAATATTCAGAGCTCTTATTTTCGAGAATAACTTTTTGCTGCCTATTCTTGAGAAAATTGCCTATTAGAATACGGAAATTTTCTGAAAAACCTATATAATGTAACATGTTTAGTAACAAATCGTAATCAATTGTATCAAAAATATGACTAAAATCGATTAAAACTAGCAGTGTGCACTGACGTTGATCAGTAGCTCTTAAGATATCATCAGTGATGTCGAGAAGTGCTGTCGAACAGCCATAACCCCTACGGGAACCGAATTCACTTGATGGTAATAAACAGTGACTACTTAGATGAGACTTGATTTGTGTTTCTCTTGAACTTTCGACAAAGTTGGGTATACTTATTGCTCTTAAATCTTCAAATTCATTTAGTTTTTTCTGCTTGGGTAAAACTTCAACAAGAGCATTTTTCCACATTGCTGGATATCTATTTCCAGCTAAACAGAAATTCACTATATAAGTAATATACGGTACTATATGAGGACAGCAAAGTTCAATAAATTCCACATTGACTTCATCACATTCCTTGGCATTACTTTTGATCTCAGAAATTATTTCGTAAACAAAGAAGTCATTAACCTCTTCAAATTGATATGTGAGAATATTAAGAGTCTGTAGTTAATCTTTCTCCCGGTTTTGTCTTTTTACATAAGAGAAAACATGTCAAAGTAGCTCCGGCAGCTGTTCGTCGGCGGCATATGGGAGTGGATTGATTACTGTGATTCTGTTAAATAAAATAAGGATACAATAAGGGCGGCACTGTCGTTTTTATAAGGTCTTATTTGGAAAAGATCAGAAACCTGAGGTAGAGAGTAGATACAACAGATAAAATGAAAGAGAGACATACCCAATTTCATATTATTTAATGAGATGAATATTGAGTCTTACGGTACTATTATGCAATTATAACAAAGCATACGATCATGTATATTGAACCTTCTCAAGCCTCCTTGACGGATAACTTGCTGATACCAGTATATATAAATATATAAGAAAAAGTGTTGTGGACTTGGGGAATAAAATGTTTGTGTGAGTTATGTTCCTCAAAAGGGCTTGAATATTGGTGATATAACAAATTTATATAAGTAATTATGAATGGTTAAATATAAACTGAAAGAACTATATCATCTATAACTGGCCTTTCATCCAACGTTGATTTTAAAGAAGTAACAACAGGCAGGGCAGATGAGGTCCTCAAGCAGTAAGAAAGGCACTCGCTAGGAATTGGTGAATCCGGACTAGAGTAGAAAATACCTCTGTTTGAGTCAAAAGGGGCATCCAAATGGATACATGGAGCCGAATAGGTGAATAGGAACACTCATGTGGCCCTGGTTAACATTTCCAAACCCTTCGAGATGCAGGATGAGGTTGAGAAAATTTTTCGTAGGAAAGAAAACCCTATAAGAATAATCGAGTACATTCTTGGAATAATAAAAACACAATGGAATAAAGGACTCATTTCTGGTACCAAGGAGGTTCTCTTCTGCAATTGGATCGAGAACTAGATTCTCCGAAAGACAATATTTTTAATATCAAACACAAAAGGCTACTGCCATTATACATCACATAACCTGATTCGCTTCTAATCAAAAGGGATCGGTACTCACTATCTGAATTTACTTTGTCAACTGCTGGTCGGTCTCAGAAATGAGTTTGTCAAATTTGTGGGATCTCCATAGAGTTCATACACTACAGACTATCGAAACTAAACGAAGTCTAACAGTTTATTGGAAGAAGAGAGAGATGGAATGCGGAAAGGTAAATTTGTCAACACAAAATATCATTTGCGAGTGTATAGGTGCTCCTTGACAATTTACCAATATAGGGCTTTCAAAATAAACGTTGAACGAGTCAGCTCAAGATTATTCCAAACTATATACAACATTTATGATTATTTACATGGGCGTGAACAATGTACATGTGTACATAGGAGGTAGGTTGATACATTTTTATCCGATTGGGTGGTTTAGGAAAACTAATTGATGAATACATTACTATATTTTGCAGTTCCTAAACTGAAGCAATATACAGGGTGAAACTTTGATCACCTTAAAACAATAATATACGCAGTGAGTGAAAACGAAAACGTTACACTGTCACGCGTAAAAATTCATGACGTCTTGATGGGGTTGGCTCAGTGAAATGGATTCAGTGAAAAATAAAGTGATATAAAAATTCACTACAAATTTATTAAAGACATTTTCTAAATACATTTTTTTTGGAAAATATGAGTATGCAATTAATTGTATTCAAATATAATTTTGTTTTTCAATGTGGCTGTAATAAAGTATAGGAAATATCATTTCGATTTCGAAACACTTCAGGAGATGCTCAAAAGAACACTGTTTCTGGTATGTTCGCACACTATGTGGTGGATAGATATTGTTTGATCTATAGGAGATAAGTTTCAGGAAACGACGTTATACTGACTCAATGTTCTCTGTATACAATTGATGAGATGGATTCTTGATTATGGATGCATATTCTAATTTTTTTTTTATTTAAAAAAAAGTTGCATCAACCGCTAGGGTTATTAGCAACGGCATAATACAAATGATTCAATTAGTATATGATATTCAAAATTAATTCATATATGTCGAAAAATTTGTATATCTTTGAGAAAAGCTATCAATTGTTCAGTGTCATAATTTTCACCAAGTATGTCTTTCATTGTTTGTGGGATGCGATGAGTAAGTCTGTCGATGTAATATAGCACGCATTCTGTTAGAATGTGTTTTACACTCAGGTCTGGAGTATTGATTCTGTTATTTTCCTGCCTACGAACAGTAGTCAACAAGAACCCCAAGAATTCGAAACAATCCTCTTGTTATTCTCGTTCTCTTTCATCGATAAAACCTTGTTCTTGAAATTCTTCGTTATGAACAATACTTGTAAATTGTTATTCATGTAGCAAGTGTTGCCTAAATCATCTGATCCAATTTTCTTCGTAAGATTTTCAGGACAACTGTATACTGATTCGTAAGGAAGAACACGTTTCACAGAATCTGCATCAGAACCATTTCTTAAGCTGCAATCGATCCTTCCAAGTGATAATAGGTTTCGTCGAGGGATCAATTCGGCTCTTGCTCAATGAGTGATTTTGGTTCCCTTAGTCTGAAAGGGAACCAAAATCACTCGAACCACAGATCATATTTGGGGGACAAGAATGTCCATTGACTGCACTAAAAAAGAAGAAGTTGGATCAATCACTTGCGAATTAACCTTGATATGAGACTGATGGATATACACATATCTCGACTTGTTTCGAAATTATTTGGAATTTCGTAAATTTAGAAACGTCATTAAAATAAGTTTTAAAATGAGTAAATATTTCGTTTTTTCCAACGTTATCTACAATAACGATTTGGGAAACAAACAACTCCAAAAAAAATAGTCAAAGTTACATTTTTGAGAGTTTTCGCCCCAATTGAGTCATTGTTTAACGTAGGTATACTTGAAAAACAATATATTTTTTTTCAAAGCTTAGATAGCGAAAATCAGTCTTCTACATCAGTATTAGTTTGTTCCATATCATAAATAAACGAAGAATAAAGAAACACATTAATTTCTCATTAATGGTCAATTATATGAATGAAGAAACGCATTAATTTCTCATTAATGGTCAATTATATGGTTGATTATTCATATGATATCATCTGACTGAACTGTGAATCGAAGTAAATGAACTATTGAGTTGTTCTTATCATTTTTACAGGATAAATCGATAAAAAAATTTAAAGACCATTACTGAGCATTCAGATTAAAATTTTTTTTTTAAGGATCTGTTAGTGGTTAGTTATTTTTATTATATGTTCTTGATGAATTTAACGATTGATTAAAGTTTTTAACTGAAACATTTGTGGAGAAATCAACATCTTTCAAGTTGAGAATACTTATAAAGTGAAGTTTCGTGTGGAGGTATCGAAATTAAATTTTTCAGCTAATACATTTGTGGAGAAAATATGGAACGCGTTTTACTTTTTATTGTCACAAATATTCATTCCTCAATTTATTCAACTAACAATTTATTTTCTTGAAATTAATTGATTCATGCATTTGTTGGTTTAAAAACGATTGTTCGCAACATTTGTTCTATTTTAAATGACACTTGATTTAAAATGTTACGTGAATTACTTTTTTTGACGAAAAGTTGCAAACAGTTATAATATAGATTCATTTTTTGAAATTTTTGGAAGTAAATGTTTGTTATATATACTTCTTTTGTAACTATCGAATAAATTACTAAAATTCCTGTGAAACAAGAATAAAATTGTTTGTTGATAATTATAGTTACATGGATCAAAACGATTGTTAATCATTTTAATTTGGCGCTAGCGTCGAGCGGATTCTTGCAGAATTTGAAATTTCAAATCTGGCAACATGATAGTCTAGTGGTAGTAACACAACATTTCGTGCGACCGCAGCGCCGAATAAAAATTATCAACAATCAATTTAATTCATGTATCACCTAAAAGCAACAATCAAAACAATTCATTTTTACAAAACAAAATTGATATTCCTTTGAAATGACCTGGATTATTTTGTTTGTTGAATTTCAG
>WOGP01006361.1:0-12431 GCA_015342065.1 Leptinotarsa undecemlineata | reverse complement strand
ATTCAAGAAAAACATCAAAAAGATACTTGTAGATCTAGAACCCTACTGTATTGAGGATTTTTTAAAACATCAGTTTTGAAATAACATTTTGTGACGTCATTTTATTACATGTTGTTATTATTTTTTATATAAATAATTGTAGCATTTTCTAAAATAAACATTATTATTATTATTATTAAAATAAGCTTCGATATGAAGTTGAAAATTCCATCATCAAATACTAACAGTCAGCGGCAAGATCAGAGAAAAGAAAATGAATTGAGCACAATAAAGGAATGATACATGGAAAAAACTTTACAGATAAATAAACCGATAGATCAACTGGAACATACCCACATTGGCAATCAACCGAGCCTTCTTGGAAGACTACTTTCGTTTCAACAAGAATAGACTCACTGACAACAACAAG
Source organism: Leptinotarsa undecemlineata (assembly GCA_015342065.1). NCBI lineage: Eukaryota > Metazoa > Arthropoda > Insecta > Coleoptera > Chrysomelidae > Leptinotarsa > Leptinotarsa undecemlineata. The sequence goes on along the minus strand of WOGP01006361.1, from coordinate 12,022 downwards.
ACAGTCAAAAAGCAAAAGCCTGAAGCCTCCAGTTATCGATGGCTAGTCACTAGCGTCTATGTAACATCTGATTTACTTGCCTCAGATGATAAATAGCTACATATGTTTATCCTAAATATGTCATATCACAAACAATAAATAACAAACATAGCAATTTTCAAAAACCAGATGGTAGTTGCTGGTCCCACCCGGCATCGCCCGGTGAGATACCATCACAACGGCTTAGACAGTGTGAAGTTGCTTTCGGGCTAACGTGTTGTTGCTGTGCTGCTGATTTCGGTTTCAAGGGTGGGATTATATGGAAAAATGCATGATGACGTTCCTAGGGTCAAAAAGTAAATAGTAAATAGGTCCCCTATCGAATCTCTGGGTGGGACCTGATTGAAAAACATCATCCTACAATTCATAAGAAAACCTCCAACATCAGTTCACAGAAAAATAGCATGGTAACTGCAGTTGCTAAGAGGCCCACTATCAACCTCAAATTGATTTCTTCATCATCCGAGGACTAAATTCGAACATAAACTCAGTGCACCAACATCTGCAATCAAATAGTCCTCATTCTCTTGCACTCACAGAAACCAAAGTCAGTGCTTCAACAAAAGCCGCCAATTTTCTATATCCCGGCTATGATTTCCACTCCGGATTCAAATGTAACTTTGGAATATCTCTTTTCATCAGAAGCGACCTCTCCTGTCAACGAGAGGAAATGTTGGAACCCCTAAACTTTGATGTTATTTGGTTCAAAATGATATCACAGAAGATCACCAAATTCATATGCTGTATTTATCGACCACCCAGAGATGCACAATATAGAACACTATTCTCTTCACTTGCAAACACCATTGACTTTCTGCAAATCAATCATCCCAGTGCCGACATTTCCATATTCGGTGACTTCAATATTGAATAGCTCAAATTTTCACATATTAACGACGAACAAGGTCTCGAAGCTGAGACTTCTGCAATATGCAGCGGACTTACTCAGATTATAAATGAGCCAACCAGGATTACCAATTGTGATGGAGAACATGCTATTCTTCTGAATCATACCCAACAACCAATCCATAAATTTACAGTCACCGTAAGGTCTCCATTGGTATCTTCTGACCACAAACTCATTACAGTGTTGAGTGAATTACTGATGAATGTTGGGAAACAATTTGAGTCGCGCAAAGTTTGGCATTACAAATCAGCCGAATGGGGTGATCTTCAAGACCATTTTCGAAATTTCCCCCCTAGATGTTTGTTTCAGCTCTAAAGATCCATCGACTTGTGCTTCTGAAGTCACGGAAGTCATTCTATTATGCATGTATGCATATATTACTTTTTAAATGAAACGATTTTCAAACGGCAAAACTTGGTTCAACAAAAATTTCCAGCAAGCTGTCGCCTACAAAAATATTTCCTTCCGGCAGTGGCGCAAAAATCCCAGTGCCGAAAACCGAACTAGATTTGTTAATGCTCAGGATGAATGCCAACTCAGGATAAATGAAAGCAAAGAACTCCATAGAACTCAGAGAATTAGGGATAAACTGCTTGCCAATCCCAAAAAGTCTGATCCATCTGGTCGATAGCTGAAGCTGTTAATCGGAACTTTACAAAATCCCCATTTCTACCACTAATACAAACAATAATACAATTGCAACAACAGCCATAGGAATGACAAATCTACCAGCTGAACAACTTGCGTCCCACTCCACACTCGATTTTCTGGGAAAGGCACCACCCACTATTCCCACACTAGAATCCAATGCCGGAAATTACTTTTCGACGGTGTCTAGTCAGGCGAATTTTCAAATAGCTCAATATCAAAAAGGAGCCTGTCCCTGATTGAGTTTCCGTCATCTTACTCAAAAAGTACGCAAATGAACTCGACCAGTATTTTGCAGACTTTTCAACGTGTCTTACAAGAAAATGTTTTTTCATCTTGTTGGAAGATTGCTCGCTGAAAGGGAGCAAAAAAATCTTTCAAATAACTATAGTCGCTTTGCTATCAGTCATATCAAAAAGCATGGAGAAAGTCGTAAACCACCATATCCCCAAGTATTTGGAAGGCGTCAACATCTTCAGCGATCATCAATATGGCTTTCGAAAACAAACATCAACAGGCGACCTTCTATCGTATGTCACCCATATTTGAAATAACGCAATCGAGAAACATGGAGAATCAAGAGCTGTTGCGCTTGATATTTCTAAGGCCTTTGACCATGTGTGGCATGAGGGTTTCCCAAACTTCGATGCTTTGGCTTGTCGGATCATTTCTGTGTATAGCTCTTCAGCTTCATGAAAGAACGTTTCTTGCAAGTGACTGGATATCTCTGAAATACTATCACCATCAACGCTGCTGTTCCCCAGAGATCCATATTATCTCCAACCCTCTTTTTAATTGTATATCAACAACTAATTGGAAAAACCAAGACGGGCTGTGGCTGCTTATCGTTTTAAGGTTCAACTCAGTACACTTCGAACTTCACTGTTTAAATACTCTTCCATTTGGAAAAAGGCGTTTATGTGGAATAAACTTCCTGATAATGTTTTTCCAAATGGATTTCATCTTCAGCGATTTGAATCCAATGTGAATCGCTACTTTGGCCCAAGCATTGCTCTGAGAACTCCTGAGGGATTTTCATGTAGTGCTTGTGTTCGGTCCTTAAAAAAATTAAAATACTTGAAAATAGGAAAACCAACAAGATATCATTGAGTACACACCATTCCGAGTTAGATCACAAGTTCGACTTCAATTCAATCAAAATGGTAGATGAGGAAACTATTTTATCAAAAAAATTGTTGTTAGAAATGGCTCATATAGTCACCAACGAATAAAGTGTGACCTTTAAACGGACTACAAAATACAAGATACAATTGAATGTTTAAAAAGTTTTAAATGTGTTGTTGTAATGGTAACAGTTTTGATATGTGTATATCCTACTGTACAATTCTACAAAATTTTTATCAAAAATCTGAACGTCATTCAGTTGACATTGCTCTCTGTTACAGTTAGGTTGGGTTTGTTGAAAAATAAGAGTATTTCATGTTTAGTGATGTTTTTCATATTCGAAATGTTATATTTATTGCAGCCCAGATGCTTGTGAAAACTGTAAAAACAAATTTCAAAAGATATTTGTCTGACTTCGAGGCAGAGTTTTGATACCTATGGATAAAACTTCTTTGTTGCAACTCTCGTTATATCTCTAGATCTAAAATGTTCAACACCCACATATTTCCAGATATTTGAAAACATTCTGTGAATTAAAGAAAAAAATAACATAATTCATAGACACACATTCCCTTTTAAACAATCCATATTGACTTCCTTTTGAAATGTTTTTAATGTGTGGTAATCAAAGTTCAAACAGAACAGTATTCTAACGTAAACATTCAGCTGCAATTTCAAGACAATTATTTGTAGTAAAAGAAACATAAAGTTAATTCGATTAGCATAATTTCCGTAGGTTCTTTGGCGGGGATATTATAATAATTAAAGTAGTAAAAGTAAAGACAATTGTCTTTGCCAATTACGTGAAACATTCATCAAGCAGTATGTTCGAGAGAGTAGGTTTCATGGCATACCGGGTGACGACTGATTCAATTGTTCCGTCCAGCACGCAGATGTTTTGACACTGTTGCTGTATATTTTCAGCTGAACTATCGAATTCAATTGGTTGGATTTGTTATGCCAATAATTTGTAAAAAATAATCATTTGTTCATATTTTAAGTTGTGAATGTGACTTTTCATAATATATTCAATTCAATTCGTTAAAAATATGAACATTATCGAAGTGAAGTAATAAGTGTATGATTTTGGATAATACGAACCCACCAGGTAGAATATATATCTGAGTGGTAAGCCTCAACCATGTCAGATACTTTCAAAGTAGGAGAGTTCACCAGTGAAAAGTTTAAAGTAAAATAATAAAACGAGACTGGAGATTTAATACACGGTATCCTTTGGAATTTCAAAAGCTTTCAATGTGTGCTTCAATCAGAGTTACCTACAGTTCAACAACAAATTTTATAAACAGGATTCAGTTTTACCAATGGGCTCACCCCTTAGTCCACTTTCAGCAGACATATTTATGAACAGCTTGGAGACCACTATAGTAAATTCCGACCTGAGTAAAAAACATATTAATTTTTGGTACAAATATGTAGATGATATTCTCGTCTGTTTCAGAGGTACTACACGACACCTGACCAATTTATGACATTCATGAATAATCTCAATAGAAACATTCAGTTCACACTCGAAAAAGAGATAGAAAAATAGATAAATTACTCAGACCTGACCATTACATACAATCAGAATGAATTTGAGTTCAATGTTTTCAGAAAACCTAGCCATGCAGGCATCACTATCCCAAGCGATTATTTCCATCCAGACAGTCATAAATTAGCAGCCTACAATTCAATGTTGCACAGAGCATTCTCATTGCCTTTGTCTACTAACACTCTAGTTAGGGAAATTGATATAATTACACAGATAGGCCATAATAATAGTTTCAACGTAGATACAATCCTGAAGTTAGTCAGAAAACAAAGCCGTAAATTCAGGTACACATTAATATACCCCCAGATCAAACAATCATAAATCAAGAAATGGGCAACTCTAACACATTTTGGTAAACAGAGATAATTGCGGGTTTCTTCAGAAAAAACAATGTGGAAGTGGCATTCGACCAATAGCCAGGTTATCTGATTTACCTTTCAATGCCAAATATTAAGTGGACAAGTTAGAGAAATCTGGCGTTTATGAGAATGTGGTCAAAATTTCCAAAAACGGTATGCTGAACATGAAAGGTCCTTCAGACTAGGAAAAAATGATTCGACGTTTTCAAACCATTCCTTGGCATGCAACCACAAATTCCCGAATTTAAATGATACGGAAATTTTGCACTATGCAATGGCAAACTCAATTATTTGAAATGTTTGGAAATTCACAAGCATAAACATTGCGGGTGCGACCTGTTAAATGATCAAATCGATTTAGTTTATTGACGGGTTTTCAAATAAGCATATCTACATTGTCACTAGTAAAAAAAATGCAGGCACTCAATCAAGCTAAGTACCTCTAGTATTACGTACAGTAGTATTATATACTATATATATCATCCACAGAATTGCTACACAATATAGTGAATGAACGAAGTCAAATTCTATTTACATGAAACTCCGTCGTCCTCATGGAGGATACTTTCCTCGTCGGCTCTTCAGCACCATATCTGAATAACATTATGATAAGAAGCACCCAATTCATTCCCGAAGTTATGACACAAATGAGTTTAATCTACTCGTCCCACCGATGACAAAATGAAAAGACATTCATTCGCGTATTTGATTAAATCCCAGACATACAAATCTTGTTTTAATTGAAAGGGGTATATTTTTAGGAGAGATTAATTTTTGGAATAAAAGGTATGGGGTTTCTACTTCTCTATCCTCATGCAAAAAATGTGAAAATCTTACAAAGGAAGGAAGAAATCGATTACAATAATATAACTATATACAAAGATGTACACGCAAAGGAGCAACTTCCAAGCACAAACTGGAACAAATGCCCTCTTGAAATAGCTACTTCCATATTAACATTGAATTACACGAAAGAAAAATACTTTGAAAACAAATACTTTATATGAACACCGAATTATAATAAAACTCTTTTCTCTATTCCATATTACTGGAGATTTCTCCCTAACACCTCCATAATATGGGGCTAGTGGACACACCTCTATGCAGGATGTGTGAACAGGAGGTTGAGACTATGAGGCATGTCCTGTGTGAGTGCCCGGAGTTATCGCCAATAAGAGAGTGTGTGTTCGGCGAGTCTTGGCGTACACCTGTCGATATAAAGGAGATGTCTCCCTGTAACCTGTCCACCTTTCTGGAAAGGACAGGATGGACGATGACCTAGGAGGACAACTCCTCGGTAGGATGTACAATGGTTCGCATGTGTTATAACTGCTGTGGGCCTACACTCACCCTCCACACTCTACATATACAGAGAACAGTTTGCTGTTGGGAAAAAACTCCAGTGATATTCATTACTACTACATTAGGACTCAAAAAATAGTTCAATCTTCCTCTTGAAAATGATCACTTGGTAATTGAAACACGTGCCAAGGTGTTAAAAATAACGATTTGGTGTTGAAACAAAACTCCTGTGATATTCATTACTTCACCAACGATTCCAAACAGTGCATCACAAGTACATAAAAATGTTCAAGTCAACAGAACTGCATCTGTATCGTAAGTAATCAGAAAAACAGTTTAATCTTCCTCTTGAAAATGGTCACTTGGTGATTGAAACACGTATCGAGGTGTAAAAAATAACGGTTTGCTGTTGGGATGAAAACCAATACTCAAAAAAAAAATTAATCTTCCTCTTGAAAATGATCAATTGGTGATTGAAACACGTGTCGAGGTGTTGAAAAAGTAACGGTTTGCTATTGGGATAATACTCCAGTGATATTCATTACTACACCAAAGATTCCAAACAGTGCATCACAAGTACAGAATGACGTCCAGGTCAACATAACTGAATATGTATCATAAGTAATAAAAAAAAACAGTTTTTTCTTCCTCTTGAAAATGATCATTTGATGATTGAAACACGTGTCGAGGTTTGAAAAATATCGGGTTGCTGTTGAGATGAAAACCCAATAGTATTTATTACTACACCAAAGGTTCCAAACAGTATATCACAAGTACATAATGACGTCCAGGTCAACAGAACTGAATATGTATAGTAAGTACTGAAAAAAACAGTTTGATCTTTCTCTTGAAAATGATCACTTGGTAATTGAAATGCGTGCCGAGGTATTCATTACTACATCAAATATTCCAAACAGTGCAATTGCTGCACATATAAAAGTATGTTCTTGGAAAGTATTTTTCTTTCGTGTAATCAAATGTTTATATGAAATAATCTGTTTCGAGGGGGCTTCTCTTCCAGTTTGTGTCTGAAAGTTTCTTCTCAGCATGATCTGCATATCTTTTTATAGTATTTTTTAATTGATTGCTTACTTCTTGTCTTTAGAAGATTCACACATCTTTTGTATAAAGATGGAGAACTAGAATTTTTCTTTCCCAAAAATTAATCTCTCCTAAAAATATACCTCTTTCATTTTGATGAAATTGAACGTGAGAGTTTTTGTAGAAATATTTATGCAAATGATATTCAGTTCAAATTTGACTAGTTTTATCGATGTTGGTAAGAAGCATTTCATCGCCGTCAAACTCTGTTTTGTTGCCATCCTTAATTTTTTCAAATAATTTCATCGGTTTGAAGGAAATAATCGCTGTGACACTCAATTGTGATAGCCAGCCTTCAATGTTTTCATCAATTTATCGGTTTGAAAGAAATAATCACAAAAATATCGCAATCTGATTTACTACTAAGAATTACCTGATAAGAGGTATAATGCAAGTGGTAGAATGAAACAAAACTATAAAAAAACATTATTCAAGATCATGAATTTAAGAATAGGCATAATCATAATCTGTTCAAAATTTATTGAAACCTGTCATGACAGTATCGTATGGAAAAGATACAGTGTTTTAACCTCAAAAGGCAATAATTCCATTTTATTTGTTTATGATGTTTATCATTTTATAAAAATATAACTCAATGTAACTCAGTTGATTGCAGATCTGAGAAATAGAAGAAGTTCCTTTTGAATTATTGAATTTCTACTAACTACAAGTATTTATGTTCATTCCTCATTTGTTCATATCCAGAAAATGATAAATAATATTTAATTCCTTCTTAACCTTTCCGCCTGAGTGCATTTTTGATTTTACTTCAATTGGAAAAATAAAATTGATGGAATATAAACTGACAGTTAAAAAAAGGTTCCACACTGTATATACTGAGTGAGTGCTAGTATGTTGTAAGATGTTTATGATCTGAATGTGTTTCGACACCAACGCTGCGGGACACCACTCGTTCAGTTTAGAACGAGAGATTCTCTTTTACTCCAGTTTCCCACGTTTGCTATTCTTCGGTATCAAGGTTGGCATTACTCTTCATGACATCCCACTATCGCTCGACTATTTTGCCTTTCTTGCAATAGTTGACACGGTCTCCATGATGCACTCACTTTTTTTCATTATTTCTGATCGGCCCCGAGGTCAGATTTTGCAAGAAAAAAATTACTGGATTGGTGCTTGGGAAAGGAATATCTTAACGGGGGGTATTAAATAAAATCGTTGATTGAAAGGTCTTTTTCGGTACGAACATCGAATTAAAAGGTATCCGAATGATTGTAACCAACTCCAGTTCGTGAAAGAATTATATGATTGTGAATTGTTTCTTTTAAACCTTCGATGCAGTCCACCAGATAGTTTCTGATTGAAGGATAATTGACAAGAAAAGTAAATAGAGTTAGATGGCATTTTATTCATATCATCGAATATTTTATAAAATACTTCTTCGATATTGTATTTTTATTGCTACTCAATGATGTGCTCCATGTCTATGTGGGGTTCCCAGGCACGCATAATTTTTTATGATTCATTTAAAAACATTCTCAAAGTGAATAATCTGATCAAATTCACTAAGAAGTGACAATTCAAGCCCGTGCAACATTCATGAGTATCAGGTTTTTGGAAGATAATCCCTGATCCATGGCGCTCAAGGTGGTTTCAGCTTCAACACGAAGAATTTTTGATATTCGATACAGACAGTGGCCTGAATACTTCACTCTGTCTCTTAAACACAGATATTTTTCAATGATGAACGGGATTTTTCAAATGTGCCTTTCCAACAGTGTGTACAACGTTGAATTCCTTTTTTTTGAACAACCATGTTGCCGTTAAAACATGTTATCTCTTATCAACTTCAAAAAATTCGTTTCATCTTCGTCAACAATAGTAAAAATGGGTTTCTTATCAGGGTTTGTCTCTGATATTTATTTTACCACCCAATAATATGCTATGCAAATAATATTTGTTGAGGGGTTGTGTAGCTTTTTCATGAAACAAAAAAGTGGAAAGAAAGAAAACGTCTCCGCGATACACGGATATTATCATTATCTTGTTACGTATTGATTTACTTTTTATGATTGTCGTTTAAATTACCTAGAAAAAAAATTATAGAAAACTTCGATGTTTATTTATTTATTGTTGTGACATTTTTGAAATAGTGCTTCCATGAGATCCGTAAAATTCTAGGTTTCTGTTGTAATTGGTTGTTCTTGATTGTAATTGCCTGGTGCTTCAAGTGTTCTCTGAGATTCCTGTGAAATACAAATTCGAGAAATAAATAACCTTACATTCTTATATTTAGTTCTTCAAAATAGAACTTTACATTACTGTTGAGTTATTTTGGCAATCTGTTTCACTTCTGTGAAGTTTATATATCTGAAAGGATTGATTAAAAGGGTTCACCTGTGACGTAATTGGAGATGACAACCGCAACAATTAACCCATTTCATGGGATTGAAAAATAAATCTGACTAGATGACAAGTTGACATACATTTGAAAGGAGGAGATCCTTTCCTTTTTTTTTTTTCATCATCACGGCACATGGCTAGAGCTGAATTTGAGAATTGTGCTCACATCTTGGATGGATTTGCCATATACGTATTAGGAGGTGAATATAAGAATTTTCTCATTCTTGAGAAAAAAAAATACTTACTTCAGTGTTTTGGGATTTGAATTAATCTATCTTCCTAATCAAGCCGTAATCGTTAGACTTCACTTCCAACCATCCACTATATACGCAGAGGTACGTCTTCCACTAGCTTGTCAACTATCTTAGTAGGCAATGAAACTAGAACTTGGCACAGAATTATTCGTATAACCTTACTTTGTTTCAGGCTTTTTTTCCTTTTTCGCTTCATATTCATCTCCCTTCTTTGTACGCTTCCCTGGTTACATCTTGATGATTCGCTTTATCGTTACCTTCGGTGCGATACTACAAGAAGTCTCTGTAACCAGATCATTGATTACAACTATACCACTCACCACAAAATCTCAAGATCATTTATGAACACACCAGATCTCTACAGAGTTTTGAACGAAGAGAATTACCATTGGAGGAAGATAAAGGCTGGCGAGCTCTTTCCATTATTTATATTGCTTTACTTATATTAATATCACACCTCTTGTTGTTTGTCAATTACCCTATTTATTGGTTACATTTGAATCCTGCTTTTTGGCTGTGAAGCCAAAGCCAGTGATTCTGGAATAAAGAATACCAACTAACTCAATATGACATCTCATTGAAATTATATTTACTTACCACTTACTAGTTTATATATGTAAACTCTGGTGTATATATAAATAGGGTATCAAATGATCATTTTCTTCTCCCCATGCGGATTTGAATGATTCAATGTAGTTAAGTCTACTTGCAACTTACACAATGAATAAATATACTTTATACCACATTAGAGCATTTTTTTTCACGACCCACTCTCCGAAAGTAGCTAACCACATTAGTTTTCATTAGTAAAAACCCCACTACAGCCTTCAAACGTTGTTCCTATCATTTAGAGGCGTTTGTAGGTTATAATCTTTGGAAAAAATAGCAGCAACCGGTTATCGAAATTGATAAAAGTTAGTCATTACATAGAGAATGGTAACACATTTCTTACGAAATGTCACAAGACTTCCCTTTTCTTAAAAAAAAATGATAGTGTCTCTTAGGCGGCAAGTGATGTCATACTAGTAGCTTTTTTACAAAAAATACTTAAAATCATTTGTTTTTACAAAAATGTTGTCCGACTCTGATATCTTGCCCCGTACGAAAGTTGGGAGGGGGAGAGAATATTTACGTCGGAATTGTATAATAAGTTTGTTTTCTCGCATATAGTTTTAACTTTATATTTCGAATATTTTTATAGTTTGAAAATCTTCAATAACAAAATTTTGAGGCGCGGTCGACCACAACCACAACTTAAGATATAACTTTCGATGCTAGGAGGAAGTCGTCGAAGAGAGAAACAGAAAAAGCTGAGAAGGCCGTCGACTTGAAGATGACACTCACTAGGCGCGGTCGCGCATTGCTATGGAAATAGCTTGAGTAAACAACTGAACAAGTTAAAATAACCTACGCAATTTTCGAGTTACATCATTTCAGCTGAGAACGAGAAGACGTTATGGATGTAAATTCAATTACATATTTTCTATATAGACGAAGTGTTCTAATAAAGTATTTTATATTTTTTAATCAACTTATCTGTATTTCATTAACTATAGAGCTAACCTGTTGGTATAACGAATAGAAATGAGCATAAAAATTGCACAGAGCATTACACAATAAAGTATAGGTAGGTACACGTACATTCTGTCAGAAAAGTACCTGTAATTATTCATTCAAAAAGCCTGTACGAAGGTATGGTTGACATTGCTTTTGTAGCTGAGTTGGAACAACTGTCATCTATACGCACGCGGAGTTTGAGCGTCATACGACATTTAGTTTCAGAGTTGCCAACCGTAGCGGAGTTTCGCTTCCGTAACGGAATTTATTCGACGGTAGCTACGTAGCGGATTTCAACATAAAGCAGCGGAATTTCCTACAAATAATCAATATTGAAAAAAATATGGGAAAAGAAAAGGCAGTGGACAGCACTCGAAACTGACAGCTGACAATTGAATAATTTAATGCACTTTATAGTCTTAGTAGGTGAGGCCATTACATAATTACAGAGAAGAAGAATAGTTCCATTATCTAGGTACTAAAAGTTTGGACATTCTCGAGTATTATGAGTGCGTAAGGGCCGCAGTAAACGCACCTAGATATGTACCAAACAGGTACATATTCAGAGACCTCAACATGGACGCGCAATACGTCGAAGAGTTTATGAGAGGACACGCGGAAAGCGTGTTTGACAAAGTCAGATCAAACGACAACCCAGCGCTGCGTGATCTTCACGCAGCGCTGAACAGAGACGACCCCAGATTTCGCGAACGTGATAAACACGCGAGACCTACCAAACAGCTACTGCGACCACCCCCGCGAGCCGCCGTCAGGAGACTCAGGTAAGTAATATACTCACTGTATATAATCATGCTTT
>WOGP01006360.1:0-12431 GCA_015342065.1 Leptinotarsa undecemlineata | reverse complement strand
GTAAACTGTCAAGTGAAAATCACACAATAAAGTGTTTTTTGAATACATTATCATGGATTTTCATCAAGTATCGGCCAGTTCTATCACATTCTTGTAACATTATTCAATCAGATGGTGCTAGGCTAAACTCCAATGCATTATTGGACCAAACTGTTCTTGAGTAAATAGTCTTGTTTGTGCTCCTTTTCTATCTAGTTTCCTTGCAGGGAAAGCTGCAGCGAAAGACAAAAAGCGATTTCTCATTTTGCAATCAATGTCAAAGTTTAGCTCTACAACAGATTACCTATTTATCTTGGATAAGCAAAGTTCGAGATTTTTGTTGAACATATTTATACTCAGATTTATCTTTCAATGACAATTCAGTCCAACAATGCAAGCTTAGTTGAGCCTAGTACCACTAATAAAACCGATTGCACAGTGCTGTTTGGTTTTATGTGTACCTTGCAGTGAAAGCTGCAGATAAAAATAGAAAATGATTTCTCATTCAGTGGCCAATATCGAAACTTTGCTTTGCAACAGACCACAATGGGGATACTTGTCATGGAGAAATAAACTTTGTTTTATTTTTTCAACACTGAAAATATTAATTATAGTTCATTATGGTAACGACTGTTTAAAATTATCAATTGAAACTTTCACAAATAATTAAATATCATATCTTCTATTCTGACAAACTCAATAGTGATTTTTGGGAAACTACAGGCATTTTAGAAGTAACACACTTGAAGTATTGATAGATTCGTCAATTGTAATATATTTTTAATGGATATGAAACGAGTATTGTTTTACAATTTATATGCATAAATAAACATCATTATGAATAACCATAAAATATTGTGTTGATGTATTTTGAAAATTAAACACCCCCAAATGTTCAAAAATTCTGATATTTTTGATATTACTTAGTCTTACGTGACATCAAATCCTTGAACTTTCGGTAGTCTTTTTTGGTGTAATAAGATTTTAATTCATTTCCTCCATGTCCTAAAATCCTGATAAGTCTAGCCAACATCCTTCCTGCATCCGGCAGTATTCTTGGATAAATTTTCATCAAATTTCGACATTCCAGTTTGTGTATTGACCAGCCTTCCTTTTGACAAGCTCTTCCACAGTAGTAAACTTGTCGACATACTGAGCACTTCAAAAGTTCTCCTCTGAGCAAAAAAAAACAAATTTTAAGTAAAAATGCCACATTCAAAATATAAGGCACTAGTGATTATGTATCTGTAATTCATTTTGATCATGAATTGGTCTTTGATAAGGAATATTCTTGGAAGATTTTTTTGAGTATATCAACGCATTTTATTAAAATACTCTGATCCATTACTTGATGAGAATTAATAACACTATCCATGATAATAGTTATAGAATGTTCACAATTGTTTTTATTCAAAACGTATTTCACTACACGGTAGCTTATCAGTTACTAGTACATCAAACTATTCCATAATAAAAAAAAAAGATTAATGAAACTTCCTATGTTTTTTACCACTTTTATTTCTAACTAATGTTACTGCAGTTTCGTCCTATACGGACATTTTCAAACTTATAAAATAAAGTTTATTATATAAGTTTGAGAATGTCCGTTATTTGTAACGTTAGTTGCAAATAAAAGTTGTAAAAAACATAGAAAGTTTCATTTCACTTTTATTCATTATGATTGATTTCCTACCACATAGTAATGGGTACATTCATCAATTTATTCTATAATATATTTTATACAACAGAAGGTAATAACAAAACATTAGATAATTGATTAAATCTGGTGATACACCTATCAATAACCATTCTAATCACCCCTATCATCATAAATTATCAGCTTACCATACCATAATCCACAGACCAATGTATACAGGACAATCATCTGATAAAATAATAAGACTACTAACAAAGGAGGACATTAACATAGCACTAGTACTCTAGTAACTCTTTGGGTAGACATATAAAGAACAATAAGTCAAAATGGGACAAAGATAACAAATAAGATAAGATTTATTCAACTGTGTTACATTTCAAAGGAATGTTTGTAGTAAGTCATATAAAAGGTGTTAATTGTAAATACAAATCTTTGAAATAAACAGAGATATCAGATATTTAAAATAATTGAAATAAAAAAATAAAAGACATAAAATATGTAAAAGCAAAAAACGTATATATATGGATTAATGATAAGGGTAATGGGTACGTGTCGAAATGAGCATGTTCTCGATTTGAAACATTTTGAATATAATCATTGAACGAGTAAAAGCAATGACTCATAAGGAATTCCTTCTACAAACATTTGGATTATGCCCAAAAGTTTACATAGGAAGGACTTGAGAATTGCTGAACATTAATAAGAGAAGTTTTGCGCTAAAGAAAACTAATTCCACCTTTGCTTGCCACTTTTTAGGGGATGAAAACAATTTCAACATGGACTATGACATATTACATACAGAAAATATAGGACAAAAATTAAACCAGACAGAATCAAATTGTCTTTTATATGACGAACAGGAAGTTATTCATTCAATATTGGTAAATTAACATATCAACTGTTGTATCAAATATTGTATTGATTTGTGCTTTCTAAAACTGTTTTGTACCTGTTTCTTGAAAGTAATTTTGTATTGTACCCCATTTTTTATTCAAACTCTACTTTTTTACCAGATTTAATCATTTATGTAATATATTTTTTGTGAAAATGCTATAATTATTATTATTGATAACGTATGTGATGTTATCGTATTTATAAATGAACAGGTCGGGATTATTTCTTCAAATTTTTAACATAATACAAATAAGTAGCATTATTCATTCCAATAATTTTTCATTTGCATTTGAAGATAAGAGTACCTATCTTAAGATATACTAAATTTTCCTTACAACTGAATGGAGTACAACAAATGCAAATTTTGTTGTTTTTACCTATAAAACAATACTTAGACTTATGCACATTCATTCATAACTATTTCATTAAGTTTCTCATAAACAAATTGAAATGAAAATAGGACAGTACCTATATATTCACAACTGAAACTTAAAATTTATTGAAAAAAATATTCAATGACCAGTAGCGGAGTGCTTTTGCTTCTATAAAATGTTTGGGAAAGTTAAATAAATGAAATTTGGTTTGGCAGTCATTAAATACTAGATACCTACTTACTTGGAGAAACAGAAGTCACATCTTTCTGTTCTGAATTTTGAAGACAATACATAAACAAATGGTTTCTCTTGCAAAATAATACTGCCTTTGGAAATTTCTTTTTTATCAATCAACATTGTACAGGAATCTGAAAATGTTACAGACTTTTTTTCAAAAGAAATCAGCAACTGATATAATCTGAAAATACTTCAGAGGTTTACAAATGCACAATTCAGTGATGTAAGAAATGTTACCTATTTTTAAAATCAAGGTGATTTCAAGCCATATTTCTAGTTGTGTTGACAGAGGAACTTTCTATTTTTATGCAAATGTACAGTGAAGTGGTAAATTATATTCAGTTGCTCTAATGCAGTTAGAATTTCTATTTGTGAAGATTTGAGTTCTTGTCAGAATTACTTGAAGTAATTAGCAAACTGAACGTTGTTCTTAGCATAAATCTATAAAATGAAACACTGTGTAGCTAATTTTGTACCTATGCTTTCTAGACCATATTCAATACGGTACACTCACCTGGAACCAAAAATTGTTAAAAACTGTTGAAAGAATAATTTTACTCGATTGAGGTGAAAAGAAAATATAACAAATTTCTGTCAAACTACACTCTTCAGTACATGCAGGAGGAATTATTAAAATCATTTTTTATAAATCCTACTAAGTTTCCAAACAAAGCTCTAATATCCTATATATTAAAAAAAAATTAATTGTCCAAACAAGCACTAGACCCAACTACAGGACACAGTATACAATTTTGGGATGAAAGTGTTGAATATAGAAAATATATACATATCATAAAAGGAATAATACATTCATGGAATATTTTAAAGGAAAAAACTACAAATTTCAAATAAATGTTTGATGATTTGCAGAACATAATACACAGTTTTGAGATAAAAGTGTTGAATATAAAATATATATACTGTAAAAATAATATGTATCTTCATTGAAAAAAAAATTAAATGAGTATTTGTTGCTTTGCAAACAGAATAGTTTTTATTTCTTTTTTGAATATATTCAATGATGTTGAATAAATGTCTTCTTTCTGACTCAATTGATTAAATGTATAGCTCATTGTAAATAAGGGAGATTTGAATAACAAATTGGTTCTCGGTGTTGGTATGTAAAAACATTGTTCAGTTCTACCACCAATTCTTGGCACATGAAACTCTAGTTGAGACAGTAGTTTTGTTGAGTTGACAAGATATTTCACCAGTTTGGATATGAATACGCACAAATAATAAGTTCTTCTGTCTTCAAGAGATAGAAAATGCTGCAACAATATATTATTATCTATTCCCTAACTGAGGTAGACATTATCTAGTTTGTATATAACATATTTCATAAACCGTTTTTGGACAGACTCAAGGGATTGAATGTGTGAAGTATATATAGGTGACTAGATAAGACAGCAATATTCTAAACGGTATCTAACAGATGAGTTGTAGAGAGTGATAAAACTTTCCATGATTTTGAAATCTTTACAATTTCTGAATATGAGCCCTAATAATCTTCTCGCAGCACTTACACTTTTCTCCATGTGCGGTGTGAATGAGAGTCTGGTATCAAAGAATACTCCTAAGTCTTTGAAGCTGTCTGTTTTTACCATTCCTCGAATAATTGTAGTCAATAGTGCTGTTTGTTGCAAAAGGTGGTATATTTGCATTTACTTAGATTCAATAGAAAATTGTTTGAACCACACCAGAGAACTAATTTATACAAGTCATTATGAAGTATTTGATTGTCATTAGATGACTTCTATGATACGAAAAACCTTCAGATCATT
Source organism: Leptinotarsa undecemlineata (assembly GCA_015342065.1). Taxonomy (NCBI): domain Eukaryota; kingdom Metazoa; phylum Arthropoda; class Insecta; order Coleoptera; family Chrysomelidae; genus Leptinotarsa; species Leptinotarsa undecemlineata. Next base: position 7,506 of record WOGP01006360.1, on the reverse strand, counting down.
AGCAAATGATAGATAGAATTCATGATAGAATTAAAAGAATTTCAGCAGATTTGAATGGAAACCAATCTCATTGAGTTTTGAAATGAGTATGATGTGGTCCAACTTGTCAAAGGCCTTTGAGAAGTCTGTATATATTGTGTCTTCCTGAAGCTGATTTTTCAAAGTACAAATTATCGTTTGTGTAAATGTTATTAGATTAGTTATAGTAGATTGTTTCGCGATAAAGCCATGTTGTTCAGGAATTATTATATTTTGTACTTTGGGAGATTTTCCATTACTGATACATATCTCAAAGTCCTTTGCAAAGTAACACAGCAAGATGATGGGTTGCAAGTTTTTCATTTTTTATCTCACCTATTTAAAAAGATGGGAATGACTTTACTTATTTTCCAAACTTGTGGGAAGGTGTTTGTTTTCAATGCAAAATTGAAGATAATTTAGAGTGGTTTGGTTAGAATACGAGCTCAATCTTTGACTAAGAAGCTTGGAATTATATTGTAACCACAGGTAAAGTTATTCTTCCACTTTTTAAAAGCTGTTATAACTTCACTCTCATTCACAGAATTGATACTAATTACAGGTATGTAGGAAGTTACTGGACCAAATATTGCATTGCTTATCAGAGGTGGTGTGAACGTTGCTAAATAATGTCACAAAGCCTTTAACAATATTTATTGGATCATTGTATTCCACATTTTCGAAGTGGCGAGTGGCCTCTTTTCTTCTCGATTAAAGACCAGAACTTCAAAGACTCTGTGATGGAGTTTTCAGAATCCTGTATATACTCCTTATATGATATTTCTATGTCTGTTTTTGTAGAGAGGAAAATTGAACTCTATAAATATCTAAATTGGATTTTTTTCAGTATTTGGATTACCTTATTAAAAGAAATCCGATATATGGAACAAATGAGAACACATTCTGCTAAATATATAAGTTGTTATAGTATAAATCAATGAGAGCATTCATAAACCACACTTCAAATTAATCTTCGGGAATGTACGCTACCATAAAGAAATTGTGTGTTATTTCTGTTTGATAGTGAAAACATCTATATCCTAGTAAAATTCACGGAATAATTACTCTCCCTTGTTAGAAATTACAAGTGTAATACTGTGAAGCATGTTTTAACAAAACTCAAGACGAGAATAAACCTGTTATTCAGTAATATATTGGATTTCCCCTTTTAAGTTTCTCTGCTCTTCTTTTATCAATAATCTGTTTATATTACTGACATGTTCTACACTCGCTTGGGTATTGTCACAGCAGCGTTACCTATGCTGTGATTATGTATTGTACACTTGAACAAATAAAGAAATATCTAAATATCTTATCTTCCAAAAATTACAAAAAATTCGATATTTTGAATTAGAACCTATATCACTAATAACCTACTTGAAGACATCTCTCTCTAATATTCTGTCAGCACTTTCTCACTGAACTGGAGTTGGGTGAAATAATAAAAAGTTAAGTTCAGAATAAAAACATTACTCAGATATTTTATTAAATTTTTATCATGGACATATCTTTTTTGACTGCACATATCTTTTTTGACTGCATTTGTATAAAATTCGTATACGTTCTGCATAGACATAATAATATCACAGACTACATAAACAATCAGTATTCTGTGGATAATATAGACTGGCTGTGACGTTACTGCATCACTGCATCAAAACACCATGTGACCACAGACTACAGAAACAAGTTGTTTACAATCATTATTCTGTGCATGTGACAAATCTAGTCTCACGCAATACATAAAACATCGTAACGTTCTATCCGACGTTTGTGTACTAGTGACATATTGCCAAAACGTATCCATATTATGACGTCACTGAGATCATGTCTCTGAGATGTCATATGCCATTAAAAAAAGTTTGAGTCCTCATATAGATACTTAAGTTTAGGGGAAAACACCTTACCCTTGCCTCTCAAGCGAACCAACGACTTTGTAGGTACGTATAACAGATTCCCGACGAAAAAACAACAACTAACCAAGTGTTAGGAATCACACGTTAAAAGATAAGACCTTATTAGTCCTTAACTCACATAAGTTTCGAACTTTTGAGAATTGTTCATAGGGAGGCGACAGCTGGTTAACGGAAAAACATATTTTGAACAGATTTTTATAATGCCACGCAGAAAGCTGAAGTAGAACCCTCCCGATACTAATGAGGGCCTAATACTCCTAAACCGGTCTACCGCTGCTTTTTATATATAGGAAGTTACTTGCGACGAATCTTCCGAATGGAAGACGTTGCACAGGTGATCATGGTTTTACTTCAGTTTTCTGCGCGGAATTAGCTAGATTAGTTGTTGTTTTTTCGTCTGGTATCTGCCACACGTACCAGAAAGTCGTAGGTTCACATTACAGGTAAGGGTGTGTTTTCACCTGAACCTCTCCGCAATATATCTATTATTGTAACTCCCATGTCCCAGAATATGTGTTTGTGGAGTTGTTTTCGGATTTTGTCTGCACGTGGCGCAGTGGTACATTCTACTGAATCAATTGCAGATAAACTTCAGTATGTTATACTGAAGATTACATGTTACGTTTTTCCGTGGGTTCACCAATAATTGACAACACTGAATAATCAAACTTAACTTTATTTCACTTCAGTTACAACAAACACTTCAACTAACACTTTGAATGTCTACCGTCTTACTAGATCACTTCACGTACCGAACTGTAACGTCCACTTCACTGTGTACTTGACTGTCCGAATACGCTCGCAGCCAGCGTTCAAATATTGCAATCGAACATGGTAGAATTTTCGCCGAAGTTCCATCGACATCAGTAGCATGTTTCTTGCCGCTTCTCGAACGGCAAGTAACATTGGGCATCGGGCATTCCCACGCTCTCAGCTACGTCACGTTTGGTTTATGGTTACCAGTGGGGCCGGCGTTATTTCCTTTCGGGCATGATTTACAACAATAATTTAGATTACTCATACAGTAGACAAAAACTGTATAAAGTACCGGACTATTTCAATGCACCTTCTTATTAAAGGTTTTATATATGTGATAGGATGAGTTTGGAAAACATTTTATATTATGTTCGTGAGGAGCTTTCTATCAATAAATAGGATGTTTTATACCACGCAGATGGTGAATTACTTTTCTGTGTTTGGGAGTAATATTCCTCATCAATTGAAGTGCTGTTCCAATTGTAAGTAAAATGTTCCGAATCTGAAGTTTCAGGTTTTCATCTATACTGGACTGATCCAATATCTAGACTTAGTGATAATCGTTTCCGTTCTGAATAGCTTCTTAAAAAATACGTTTGGTGATTAGGTAGATTTATACCTAATTACTTGACGAATAAATTTTTTCGTTGATTTTCAATAGCATTAAGAGAATCAGTGAATAAAATGCATTTTTGTATTTTTTTAATAAACAATAAGTAACTATTTCAGCATCCTTTTCTTATCCCACAATTTCCGCATTACAGATATTGAATATAGATTGGGAATTCGAGAGGAAAGTAAGTGGTTAATTCATTTCTGGAATGCAAACGCCGATACCTGTTCTTTTGTCAGTTTGGCATATGCTACTTTTCGATGCATCTGTGAATATGAAGATATCAAATTCAACAAATTTTATGTGTAGCCGCTTCAAATATTAAATTGTAAGCTTCTGAATGCTTTTTCATTTTTGATGGACAATCATAATTGAAGGCCTTGGTCAAATTCAAAACATGGTAGCTTTTTTTGCAATACCTAAATTTCATCTCTGAATGGTTCAAATAGGTTGAATGCTTCCACCAGATATATTGTTTTTTGCCATATTAGTAGGGTATTTCCGATAACCAAGGTAAAACTGGAACCTCGCTGGCGTAGAATAAATAAAAAAACAAGCACTACTCTTCTTGACGCGCCGTTTCACCAACCACCAAGTTGGTGTCTTCACTGATCATCATCTGAAGACGCCAACTTGGTTGATGAAATGCGGGTTGAGAAAAATATTGTATTTCTGGTGATTAGGAAAAATTCTTGATTTTGGATATTTTCGATGTCTCTATCAATAATGCACAAATTGGGGTGAAAGTCATGCATCCTGTTAGCACACGTAGGGAGGGCTTCGTAATATAAGTAATATGTTTAATTTATTAAGTGTGTTTATTGGTGATGGTATCTATGTATGTTACGATTGAACTTGGGATTTTACTAGGTTTCGTCTAAGCGTGGGTTATGAACAAATAATTAAGTGGAATGTTTATGGTAATACAATAATTTTATTTGATCATGCAAATTACGGTGACTACATTTATTACTTCAATCACACTGTTTCGCTTTTAAACTTCGTTCGATATAAAATCGACATTTGTTTGAAGGTGATGGACAATTTTTCTTGATGAATTTCACTAGTTCGGACTTCCATTGTCTGATATATAAAATGATTTGAAATCCCTGAGACACCTAAAAGAGAAGAATTAAAAAATTAAAAAATGAGTAGCTGAAAATAAAAATTATATTAAGCAAAAAACCTGAAAAGAAATAACCGTGAAATAAAATACAAGTAAAATAGAACAATTGAACAAGAAATTCAAATAAAAATAAAGAATTGTAGATACCAACAATCGAAACGTTGTGACATAACGTAGCTTGGAATCTCTTTACTTTGTATTTTTATTTTCTTTTTTCATTTAAATTTTTTGTTCAATTGTTCTATTTTACTTGTATTTTATTTCACGGTTATTTCATTTCAGGTTTTTTGATTGATATAATTTTTATTTTCAGCTATTCATTTTTTAGTTTTTTATTGTTTCTCTTTTAGGTGTCTCAGGAATTTCAAATCATTTTATATATTAGACAATGGAAGTCCGAACTAGTGAAATTCATAAAACTGACAGTTCAAACAGACTGTCCGTCTGCTACTGCAATCCGATTTATATACTATGTTCGTAGTTTTTTTATATTTCCAGATCGTTGTTCCGTACCTTTCTTGGTTTACTTAAATGGGCCTTACATGGCGCTCTAGTACATTCCAGTAATACATATTCGGTTACGTCACGCGCACTGCATCAATGGACTTGTCAGTAATGAGTTAGTTCGATTATCATGGATGTAGGTAACGGCCATGGCATTGGGATTGATTCCTATGTTTTTTTGTGGTCGGTGTAAGTAACCGTAGAGTGACTTTTCGTTGCGACCTTGTTTCGTTTCGGTTATCAGTAATCTGTAGGCGTTTCTCTCGAGATCGTACGATATATTTTTTCATTATCTGGTATCTTTGACTATCTCACTGTTAGGTCCTTTCTTCATGATACAAGTGTTGAATCATGAAGAAAGTATTTCACAGGTGTTCTCTGTTACACATCACGGCAATAGTTCTCTCAGTACTATTTCTCTCCGGCTTGTGTTAGGGTTCTGTTGATGTCGAATGTTCTCCTACTCCACTCATGTGTAGTTAGTTTTTGGTACGACCAACTGATGCACTTTCATTGTCTTATCCGTGAAGAGAAGACAATGAAAGTGCATCAGTTGGTCGTCTTGTCCTGTCTTGTCGTCATTGTCTTCTCCGCGAAGAGAAGACAATGAAAGTATCACAATAGGCCGCGATGGCCTATTGCGATACAATAGAGGTCATCGCGGAGGCTAGGCTTGAAGACTCACTGCCATGCAAGTCGCAAACCTCTTCATTGAGCCAGTTTCAAACCAGCCTCAGATCATATTTCTTCTGGCTTTCTCTTATCCCATCTATTATTCGTGGATCTCGTTCCTCTGAATTCCATCTTACTATCTTACGGTTGTAGCACGTATAGGTTAACAAATTTCTTCTTTCTCCAGGCTTGCACATGCTACGCTACTAATTTTATGAGAATGAACTGTGATAAGAGGAAGTATTATTCCTATTGAATAGCTTATCTGGGCTGCAGTAATCAAAATTACAAATGTATTTGATGATCATCAAACTACCGATGAAAAATTGCTACAAAAAGTTCAAGTCCATATAAAAAATTCCAATGTTGGAGATGCCCCAAATCTGACGATACCCTGTAGAAAAATTTGATGATACATAATACAAATCATTTTATATTATATGAAACAATGAAAGTTTTAATGATAATGTGTAAACAGATTATAAATATGAATGCAAATGAAAAAGATACAACAAAAAATTTATAAATTTTCGTTTTTTTTCCAATATCTTCGGATCCAAATCATATCATTCAATACATAGTAACTGAAAATAGGCGACTTTGCCACGATTCAACAGACTCTTTATGACTTAAGTTTACGAGATCCCCTGGCATAAACTAGAATTTGAATAGCCCTGTATATTATAATATACCTATATGATGAGACAACAGAATAACTTACAATCCTTACTTGATTCTGGTATAAAAAGAAATAATGTTTTTAGTCTTTTTTATGATCATACATTTCTCTAGCATGAATACCATTAACAATGGGCTTGTTTCATGATTTTGGGCTTACAGTTCATTTGGTAGTAATTTCAAATTGAAAAATAGTGTAATTTGTTTCAGCTCTCTGAATAGCGTTATTTTCCAGTAATTAATTATTAAAAATTGGCTTAATGCTCCTCAATGGTAGCAAAAGCCATTATCATAGAGAGAGAGAATTATTAAAAATCGGATTTCTATGACCGTGACTCCACGGGCCTAGTCCCGCTTCTTATTTGATTGACCAATAGGAACAATACAAACAATGAACAATGCCAAATTGTAAAATTCACGGAGCGTATGTATAAACAGTTTCTGATTCATTCGTGATTCAAAGTAAAGTCACTCTCACTTCCGACAACTAAATCTAAGAAGAAAGTGTAAGAAATGCATTGGAAGGGAGACTTAATTATACATGGATCTCGTTGGATCCAAATAACACAAAACACAGTAATCCAAATAACACAAAACACAGTAAAAACGTTATTTTTCAAATATCTCTGTCAGTGGATACTTTCATGTTGATATCACAGACATTTTAATACTGAAAGTGTATATGAACCCGTTAACGTTCAATTTCATGAAAAATTCCCCATATGAAATAAAATGGACTCGAAAACCATGGTTCTGAATAGAACTTAACGAGCTATATTTTTAAATGGTTCTGGAAGGGTCATGAACCCTAATAAAATAAATCAATTATGCATTTATGCCACCCACCAAAAATAAGAAATTTAACGTTATGTTAGCCATATAGCCACCCAGTCAGTTATCTCTCTTGAATGTATGAGACAATGGACTCTTTCTAATGTTTCATAACTTCGTATTTTTGTTAAAATTATTGACACTTGGCAACACCACTTTAGACACGATCAATTTTATTGGTCAACAGCCACGCGGCCAATTTAAACTTTTGTTTCTTGAGTTTTTCTTTTTTTGCTAATATAAAGAGGTATTGGGACAGATTAGGCTCGATAAGTATAATATACCCCTATCTCGATCAGTCTATAAGCAAACAGTATCCTTTTCAATAATAATAATAATAATAATAATAACGTTTATTCGTGATAAAAATAAAATCGATACAATAATATCAG
>WOGP01006359.1:0-12431 GCA_015342065.1 Leptinotarsa undecemlineata | reverse complement strand
CAAGAATGTCTCGTTGTCGATTCCATGAATTCATGAAATAATTGTAATACATAATTATGTTCGAATTTATAGGGTATATTTTAAGGAAAGAATAATTTTTCATACAAAAAATTAGAGAATCTTCCAAAGGAAGGAAGGAATCAGTTTAAAAAAAATTATTCTATACAAAGATGTACAGGTTGGTAGGTCTAATGTGAGTGAGTCTATACGACCCTCCACCGCAACCCAATGGGTTTATATTGGCTCACACCTATTCACACTCGGCCAAATGAACCCAGCTTTTTAACGAAGCCGATTAGTTTGTATGGTGAGTGGTCTTTCAGGTCAGATGGTGAGGGTACGGATCTGCCGACCTCAAAGAACCTGATTTGGTCCCCAGCGGGGCAGGCACAAAGTGTATGCTCTGCTGTTTCAACATTTTCCAGAAAGAGGTGACACACACTGTTTGCCGACAGTACAAGTCTCTGCATGTAATGATTCAAAAGATAGTGACCTGTGAGAAGGCCTTCAGACATCGTATTTCATTCCTACTGTAGTCCAACAACTGTTTGGAATCAACCTTCGAAGAGTGAATAAACACCTTGGAGTCAGCCAATCCTGGAAGATTCTGCCTAAAGTCCATAAATCTTCTTGCCATCCAGGTGTTCAGTGTTTGTTTGGAAAATCCCAAAGTGATGCCAATGACAGGTTCTGCTCCAATGAAACCGTTTGCAGCACTCTCCTTCGCAAGAGAGTCAGCAGCTTCATTGCCTTCCAGGCCAGTAAGGCCAGGAATCCAGACCAGAGACAATCTGTTAAGTCTTCCTATCGAGGAGAGTCTTTTTTGACAATTTGCTACCAATTTAGACGTTGCTCGATAGGAGCCAATAGCTTCCATTCCAACGCCGCTTGACTGTACGAGAATTATTTTTATTGACTTATGAGTGAGGTAGGTTTCATCCGATCTGTCTGCACACAATTCAATTGCTTGAATTTCTGCTTGAAATACAGTCGCATAAGAACCTGAACCAGAACCGGAAGGTGTTTATAATCCATCTGTGAACCAACAACTATCTGCTCCTAATATTTCCTTCTTCCGGAGGACCCATTCCTCTCTACTCGAGAATAGTACTTTATAAGTTAGTTCGTAGTTTACAGTTGGAGGCATAAAGTCAGAGGGCATTTCCAGAATGCTGTGACTTCCAATGTCAACTAACAGTCTGTTGCACTCTGCGTTGAATTGATTTGTGCTATTGGCAATGTGTACAAATCTGTATGCAGTCTAACCTTTCTTTCCAGAAAAATGTGGAGACAAGGTAGATCTCGAAAGAACTCCATGGCCGCTGACGGTGTGGTACTGATGGCCCACTGATAGCCAGAACCAGAGAGCTTGGCTTGAACAGTTTTCTGTTAAGCTTTCGGCCACCAAGCAATTGCATCATACGTGCTCATTGATCTGACAAACTTCATATGTTTGGGACCTAAACACCAAATTTTACTACAAATTCTTCGACATGTCCATAGAGACAGCCTAGCTTTGTATAACACTTTTTCCAAGTGAGCGTTTCAAGTGAGTCTTTTATCAAGGACATGCCAAGATATTTCACCTTCGTTCCAAATGGAATGACCACACCATTGAGAGAAAGTGGCATTAGAGCTGGAAATATACCATCTTCTCAGAGATATTTGAAGGACTGAAAAGACTTGATAGCCCATTCAACTGCCGGTGCTGTGATGACCTTTTTTGCGACGTCTCAGTGGTTTTCTTTGGCGTTTAGCGCTCTCGAAGATGGGCGGTCTGTTCAAAAGCTCTAACGTTTCTTTACTAGAGGTCGTAAAATTTCCATCGAGTCGTTTTAGCGACCCAATTTCAGCAGTCGGCTCTCTAGAGAGAATCTTGTGAATTCTTGTGCTGCGAGGTGAATCTGAGATACTCTCACAGAACTTCCTATAAGACTCCCGTTTTGCCTTTATAATTTCCTAGTTTTATGTCGTTAAAGTGGTTTTATAAAGCTTCCAGTTACCTGACTTTTTAGCTCAATCGAATAGTCGTCGAACTTCTTTTATTTCACTGTCATGGATTTTGTTCCACTGAAAAGAGTTGCGGTTATCTCTTTTGACCCTCAGTGGACAGTTCTCATGAAAGGATGAGATCAGTGCTCCGAGAAATTGCGTCGCTTCTTTATCCATATCATTACAACTGTGAATAGTATTGAAACCGTCCTCAAAGTACGACTGGAGAGATTTTTCATACCCCGTCCAGTCAGTAGATTTTGAGTCACGATATTCCACTACTGGTCTTAGACCTGTTTCAATATTAAAAATAATATATCTATAGTCTGAACAAGAAGGTTCAGTAGATACAGACCAATGGTGTACCTTGCTGCTCAGAGAATGTGAGCCGATGGTTAAATCTAATACCTCTTGCCTATTACTGGTGACAAAAGTTGGATCCGAGCCCTCAATAATTACAGATAGCCCTTCCCTTAGTATATAATCCAAGAGTAATTCATCACTACGGTTTATATTCGGGCTGCCCCACGCTGTATGGTGTGAATTGGCGTCACATCCCATTAGTATTTGTAGTTTGTTCCTTTTGCTATAGTCGATAAGTCATCTAACTGCAAGAGAAGGTATAGTATCCGAATATTCCGGAAAGTAGGCGGAGCGGGCGATGAAATTCGTCTAACCCTTCTTGCCTGATAGGGAAATTTGGATGGCTACCACGCCTTGGGTGCAGAAGCCTGTAAGCAAAACATGGTTAATACCTTTCCTGATGACCAGACATGCTCTGGGTTTCACCTCAGGGCACCTATTACCTCACCAGGATTATTGCTCAGTCCAGATACTCGGCCAGTATTTCCTATCCATGGTTCCTGCAGGAAGGCAAGGTCTGTTGATTCATCCTACAAGTTTTTTCCAAGGACGTATGAAGCGGCCTTGGCATTTTGTAAGTTTGCCTGCAAACACTTGAAGATAACAAGTTTTGCCGCAAACTTAGAACTCCTTGACCCTGAGAGGGAGAAGATGGAAGGTCCTTAAAGACACCTCCACCCTCCTCTTCCGAAATCGAGGGATATGTAGGCTCAGATGATGAGGTAAGGACAGCTACTTTCTCTGAGTTGCCTGCTGATTTATTTGATCTCTTTGACGAGAAAATTCTCGTCTTCCCTTTCAGAGAGCGTCCAGCCTTCTTTCCTGGTTTATTAGACGAGACGTTGGCCGTCTTCGTCAAACCCAGCCCAGGCCAGCCCGGCCTTGGGCTGGGTGTGAGCTGGTGGTTTACTCCTATGTTTGAGTTGAGTTTTGGTTGAACTCCTTCCCATATATGGATTTGCACTCGACCCCGCTTTAGTTAATCTAACGAGTACTCTATCTCTACACATCGTCTACAGCGAAGGTCCATATTTGAACAGGGCCAGATTTTTCCCTGTGGAGGGTCGTCCACTCCCTCAATCTAGTGAGGACCTGTTCGGAGGTCAGTCTATGACTGATGAGGTGAGCAACACAGATGTGTGGCTTAGGAAGTTAGTCCCATGTGACGCATTTCAGGGAAGCGCCCTCCCACAGTTTCAGGGTATATACTACACTCGCAAGCCAGTTAACGCTAACCTGATCCTCACAGATGACCTGTAACCATCCAGGCCAAAAGACGCTGCTCTGAATTGTACCTGCAGCCCATCGTCTGGAATAACATTCACAGCAGACAAAATAGCCCCCTGACGAGATTCCAGCTGGTTGGCCGTTAATGAGGTAGTCGGGTAATCAAGATGCAAGATTTCCACCTTGATCCCCCGATAACCTTCCCATATGAGGGTTTTTGCACATCTGGTATACCTGAAGATGCCTCATATTCAACCATGCAGGGCTTTTTCGCCTCTGATTTCGGTGAATCATTATTTAAGCGCAAACGTTTGCTCACCTGCTCAAAGGGGTTTGTTCCCCCACCTGAGGCAGAGTCTGCGTACGCTGCTCAAGAATTTGGTACAAGTCGGTTTCAGAAGATTCTCCGTTCTTCAGAAGTCATCTTCTGTCGCATATCGTCATTTCCTGGCTGCATATCCAAACCTTTCCCCAGGTTCCATTTTTGAATCAGTGTTTGGAGTCTTGAGAAGCACTCGTTTCTGATCTAAACTCACAGGGAGGTCAGCTGGAGTCGTAAGCTTTACGTCTATCTCCTCTGTAGACTTAGCGTCAGAAAAAAAATGTAAATCTTCTCGGTCCATGAAAGTACCACGAGTAGCTAAGGAAAAAGGTCAATCACGGTAGAGCATCGCATTACAGTGACAAAGCGATGCTACGACGAGAGGGCGCCCGGTATCATGAAAGTTCCGTTAGAGACGGCTGATAGGCTCAGTGTCATTCATCCTCTCGGCACGGATACACACACCTTAGGACTGAGCCATCGATGGGATGCCATTCAGTTAGGCAATAACAGAACCACACGTGATTCTGTCATTCCTGTATCCAACTCACACATCCCAAGCCAAAGCACTTGCCGAAAACAGCATGCACAGTGGTTCAGGCAGTGAAAGATGAACAAAGACAACCAACCCGCCGTGTATACTTCACGCAAAAAGGATTCTCGTTGAAAACACCATCAGCGGCTCCTTCAGATGTTTTCAAGTTTGAATCGTCATGGAAATATATTATACATTTTAAACATAATAAACGAAATAATAATTCAAAAGTCCAAAAAAAAATTACATTTATTTACAACGTCAACAATCTCAGTAGTAACCGGGTGATGAAGTTTCGGAACATAATGTGTAAATACTTGAATGAGGTAATTTCTACCGTAAGTTTTCATTTCATTTATTTTCATCGCTATCATTCAATTCTGCTCAGTTTGAACATTTCAAATAATTCAGGTTCAGGTTGACCTTCGATAGTTTGGATTAGGATATTTTTTCTGACATTAGTTCTAATATTTTTTAGAGTTGAATATAAAAATGAAGGACTTCTTTTTTAAATGAAGTATCACTGAACTATTATTTCTGTTCGAAATTTCTCAATATTAAGGTTGTTAAAGCGAAAGAATAGCCGAAGTTGAAGTGTTCCACGATATTTCAGTCTCGATATCAAATTACTTAGTCAGAATTGCTCGTTGCAACTGAAATGTAATGTATAATTTTAGGTAGTAACTGTCGGTTCCATCGAGTACTTTTATCTCAATTTTATGACGAAAACAGCAGTATAGAGAAAATGGAAATTAATTTTTATTTCATTTAATGATTTTATGTATGTTTTTAGGTCTAACTTTTTCTTCTCACAAACAAATTTGACTCGTTTTTGAAATTTTGCGAAAAATATACAGTGTCATCCCCAAAGTATGCATCCTATGGAAAACTTATTTATTAAGGATTTTTCAAGAAAAAGTTATTTCTGATAGAAGTTTGTGCATCACCTATAACTAAACATGCACCAACAAAATATACTAAAACACACGTAATATACGAGGAATCTTGAAATTTTTTTTTGAGACAAGATTAAAATAATATTATTTTGAGAATTTTCGGTGAATTTCATTTATAAAAGTTGTTCAGCATTAAAAAATACATCTAGATTGGAAGTCATGGCCTTCTAAGTGTAGTTTGATTTTTAACACATTTTTTTTAATGGAGACTACGAGAAATATATTGCTCAAACGTTAAATACACAGCATCATATATACGATGGTTCATTTCAAAAGTCTATAATATTACAAATCACACAACTATGGTGTTAACCACAGTAAATTTTTTGGAAGAGTAGAATAACTTTCAAAGTTTTTGGTGCAAAGTTATCTTTGTTTTTTGTTAATAATTATTCAAAAATTATACAGTATTGTAACAAAAACGTAATATTCAATAATATCAAATAACAAAACATCAAAAAAATAGGTATTACAAAACAAACTTATATTTTCCGGATATTTTCTTTTCCAAGATGAGTGTTTTAAGTTGAATCTCCAGAAAATTAAAGAGTTCGTTCTGAAATATCTATTTCATTTTGATGTTTTGTAATTTGATATTATTGAGTATTGAGTTTTTGTTACAATACTGTATAATTTTCAATAATTTTCGGTGTTAATAAACAACAAAGATAACTTTGTACCTAAAACTAATTCACTCTTAAAAAAAATTCACCATGTTAACACCATAGTTGTGTAATTTTTAATATTAGAAGCTGTCAAAATGATTCGTCGTACACAGGATGCTGTCTATTTATCGTTTGAGAAATTTCTATGTAGTCTTTATTTAAAAAAATGGGTAAAAAATTAAACTTCACTTAGATGGCCATGACTTCAAATCTAGGTGTATTTTTCAATGCTGAACAACTTCTATAAATTTTCCGAGATTTCTCAAAATAAGATTACTTTACTTTTGTCTCAAAATCAAATATTTGAAGGTTCCTTGTATATTACGTGTGTTTTACCATATTTTGTTGGTGCTTGTTCAGTTTTAGGGGATGCACAAATTTTTATCACAAATAACTTTTTGTTGAATAACCCTTAATAAATAAGTTTCCCATATGATGCATACTTTGGAAATAAAACTGTATATTTGTATTGTATATTTGTGTGATTATTCAAATTGTATCTTTCAAAAATCTTGTAGGAATGTTTTTCTAGAAATGAATGTTATAATTATGTTTTTCAGCTTATGTTGCAATAAGTTTCATACAACAAAGTATACTTGCGATTGACTGATTGATTACTGTCTGAAATTAGCTTATCATGAACATTGAAGTTCATTTCATTAGGAGTCCTGACGCAATTTAATTTTTTTCAATGCATGAATTTGGAAATAACTCGTTACTTTCGAAATGTCTCTACAACAAAGTAATCATGTTCTCTTTCAACGTTACACTTGTTACAAGTCAAATTACTCCAGTAAACGAATTCCAGTAACACCTCCGAAAGTGAATCACTTGATGAAACTTTGTTTGATCAGTGATAAATTATCTTATCTGCTGTAAATAGGTGAGGCAGAACTAATACGAAATAATACGTACGGCGTTCAGTGTTCTCAATATTACAACAAAGTGCGGTTTCGTGTGGCTTTAACGCGTTCAGACGCTTCAGTGATTGAGGATATTCTTGTTTGCTTTGTTGTGGAAGATGGCAGGAAAGGGAGACGGAGAGGGTGAGGGAAACATCCTCAAGTTGGAGAATCAAATTGCCGTCATCAAGTATGTGCTGATATTTACGAATATCTTGTCATGGGTGAGTACCACACATACATTAGGTCTTGAACTTGAAGATTACTGACGGATACATATAGTTCTTGAATCAGTAAGGTGTCCGTAACTCATATTCCTGTTCGTGTTAAAGGAATACAACGGTGGAATAATAATCGGAATTGTTATTTCCTGTTATCTCCTGTAGTCGTTTCGTGAAACTCACTATCAGTGACGTAAAATTAATAATGTTGCAATGAGATGTGAACTGGGACATTTTTACCAGTACGAATGATGGAGTCACTTTTTCACAATGATGTGTCACAACAAATTTTTGAAATACAATTGTTCACCAAGATGAGCTCTATTTTTAGTGTTTATCTTAGATTCGATGGATATATTTCGAAGGCATCAAGTTGAATAAGTTCAAAAGTGTACTCTTAGAGATATATAATAATTTAATGAAAATCAAGAATTTTAATTGAATACCTTGCCATCAATTTTTTTTGCTGAACTGAGCGATTTGTCTTTATTTATTATACACGAAAATATTTGATCGAAAGCGAAATCTTGAAAATTATGAGATTATTTCCAGAAAAAAAAATTAAATTCAAAAACAATATTTCGAAATTGAAATTTGGGAGTAATGAAATTTGGGAGAAATGTCTGATTTAATAAATATCTGTTGAAAATATTAATTGATAACGCTTTTTGAACTGAAGGGGTTATATTTTTAGGAGAGATTAATTTTTTATTTCGATACTATCTTGTAGTTTATATCATGGCGTTGCTTTCTAACTTTGCTGGTAGATAATGCGAGTTCGTATCCTACCACAACAGCTGAAGGCAAAACTTGTGACTAGATGGAAGATATATTTTCAGATACTCAGATTTCGAAATACCATCGTAGTCAACCTTCATATCAATGAAAATGACTGCCGCAGTAGCAGACGAAACGTTTGGTCTGTGAATTTCTCACAATCACGGATTGCTAACCCGGAATATTTTCCCCGAAATTTTTTATTCACATAAATTTCACTAAAATTGTATCCTCTATAAGATTTTATGTAGGTGAGGTTAGGTTAGCTTAGGTCAAAAGTGAGTGGGTCTATTCGAGCCTCCACCGCAACCCGCAAGGATTTATTGTGGCTCACACCTATTCACACTCGAGCAAATAAACCCAGCTTCTTAACGAAACCGATTAGTTTGTATGGTGAGCGCTCTTTTAGGTCAGATGATAAGAGTAAGGCTCTGTTGATCTCTAAAAACCAGATTTGTTCTCCAGCGGGGCAGGTACGAAGTATGTGCTCTGCTATTTCATCATTTTCCAAACAGAGGCGGCACACACTGTTTTATGACAGACCCTGTCCGACGTTGTGGTTCTGATGGCACCACTGATGGCCATACAAGCCTGTCTGTAAGTCAGAGAGCTTCGACTGAGCCTGATTTTATGTAACGAAATAACTATTTTCAATTAAACTTATTTTCTCGAAACAAGTGTTCAGTCACTTATCGAGTATATGGTTTATTTACTTTGCCGTTTCCTTTATTCTATTGTATAAATGTGCGTAAATAAATATTATTGTCATCAAAAATGATTATAGTGACTTTCTGAAATAGTTTTGGATGCCCTACAAATATGTGGGTTTGTAGATTATTTATCTTTTGCCATACAAGTATGGTGAACTCGTGAAGAAAGAATGCGTCTTTATTTATTGTAGTAGATTACTTGTTATCAGTTTTTGAGAATATCTTACTGTGAGTAATAGCAAACAATATTTCGAAAGTGTTCATGACTGAATTTATTCATTCTCATGTTGAAATTAATGTTGGCATTGTGAATATAGGGAGGCTGGAATAAAATTTTTCAAGTTTTCGATTTTATTTGAAGAAATATCTTTCAGTTATTCTTTGTTGAATAACAAAACCTGTTTTGATGCACACAAATGCAAAGTGGTTAAAAAATTATGAAAAATATCCATTAAAACATCAGCTAATATGATCTCCAGGCTAATATTCCAAGAAGTTTTCCATTTTTTTTAAGAAATATCTTTCAGTTATTTTTTGTTGAATAAAAAATCCTGTTTTGATGCACATAAATGCAAAGTGGTTAAAAAAATTATGAAAAATATCCATTTAAACATCAGCTAATATGATCTCCAAGCAAATATTCCAAGAAGAATAGTGACTAAGCAGAATGAGAAATGGAAATAACAGAAAATATTGAAACATTAATGTGGTTGATTTAGTAGTTGTCAAAAGTTTTACTGTTGCTGTTGAAGAAGTATACTGTATGAGAAAATAACAAGAGGAAAGTTTTCGTACAGAATAATTCATGAGAATGAAAAAGTTCAGCTTGACCATGTTTTTGCCGATTCAGAATCCCAGTTGTGTTTTCTAATTACGGTACGAATCTTCAGAATGTGCTTCAATAGGTCGTTTTAAAAAAACGTTCGTATAAGACAACAATATCAAGAAAAAATTAACGCCAGTGTTTTTAATATTTCAGGAATGTGCAAATGAAAATACAACTCTTTCATCGCTTGTGTTTTCGTCATATACAACTTCGTTTTCGAGAAAAAAGTCACTTTCAAAAACTATCCAAGGACAACATGAAATCAAATCCATAAGTCAATAACAAATAACTTCTAACCTTAACTAAACGAGCAAAATATCCATTTTCTAATAAAATACACGACTGCAATAGATTTGTCATTGATTGTCTGCCACGCTCAAAAATATCTGCAGTATTCTTTATGACATTGCAACTGTCAATTATTCGATTCCTCAAGTCATTCACATTCAGTACAGGAGTACAGGAGTTTAATAAACAAGATCCTTCAATTACTCCATGAATAGAAATCTATATTAATATCAGGACTGCGAGCTGTTCAATTTTGAGGTCCTGCACGTTCAATCCAGCGATTAAGGTAGGTGATGTCAAGATGCTGGCGACCAAGAACACTGAAATGAGGTGGGGTCCCATCGCGTGCATAAACCACATGTTGCCTCTTACAAGTACCGGCACTTCTTCTAACTAATATGGTAAATAATCTCACAAAAAGTCCATGTAGGATTCACCTGTTGATTTTTCCGGTACAAAAATGAGCTAATCAGGTAGTCACCAATCATTCCTGAACTAACGTTCGGCGAAAATTTTAGCTAAAATTGACTTTCAGCAATATTCGGTGAGAACTTATTATTCTTTGACATTATATGAATTGACCACCTGCAAAACATCAATCTTGGGTGAAAATTCCGAGGCAATAGAACTTGAACCCGCCGTATGTGATGTGCATCATTTAAAAAAGGTTCCAAAATTTCAAGTTATGCTACTAGGATTGCCTAGTAGCATCATACATATTGCGAGACATAACGATATTCATTATCCCAGAATCATCGGCAGGAAGGTAAGTGACAGCTTAGTGCATCAAAGCACGATATTAATGTACTACATTTGGAAGAGAAAGATTTGAAACTCGATCTTTCAAATGCTCAGAAATCAATAGATTTGGAAATTCGGGAAAATTACAGAATGACCAAATAGAATTTAATTATTCTCTTCTGTCGAATATGTTGTATGATGTGGAGATTACTGAATGATTAATTACATAAGAAATTCCTTCTATATTGACTACAAATGTTTAATTAGTTGATACCTAAACTCTACTAAAAAAATTATTAGTGATTGAGTAGGTAGTTTTTCTTAAAACGCCTAAATTCTCAATCAGTACGTATCTCAACTTTGACGAAACTATCAATCATTAATCAAATGGAAGTTGATATAATTCAAATTGAATTATTCAGATGTAATGAACACGCCTAAGGAAGATATTATATAGCGAACCACGTGTTATCGTTTTGTAAACTGTTGATGAAAATCTCACAATGAAGTGCAACCTAAATACACTTTCATTATTACAGATTTTGATCACATCATCAACCTCTCATTGAAATTTGAACCGCGAAAAATAAAAAATGCATGGTTCTTCGAATCATTTCATCTGATAACTTTCATTTTCTGAAAGGAAATGGGTGGGGAAATTTTAAATTGTCATCCTTTATCTAAGAATGGATAAATATTCCCAAAACATATAACATCCATAAAGTTCATTGTGCGAAGACTAAAAATATAATTTCCAGCTAATGCTTTCGAAAACAGCTGAGTACATCCAAAGCAGCATTATTCAATTTCAACCTATTGTCTGTACCAAATCTCTAACAATTTTCCAAGAAAGGAACTCAAAGCTGCAACAATCCACTTTCCTGTGTATAATTAAATTATCAAGAGGTTTTAAAAGCAAATACGGCAAGCCCGTATCTCTTTGAGAAACCTCGAATGTTATATTATTAAATCTATCAGCGAAATCGAAACAGCCAGAATATGGTTAATTTTTTCATACTTTGTGATTTCAATCTCCGCTAACACTTGTTTAACTTGTTAATAATTTTTCAAGAAGAATTTACGCAAGTGTGGAAAGGATGACACCAAGCTTTAATGGAATTTATCGGGTTTAAAGGTCGGTACGGTGAAGATAATTTTTTTTGAAATAAAGATATTAATAGTGATGATCTTTCACATATCAATTTTGAGTTTCCAAATAATTTTTCTTTCAGGAAGTTTTAAAATAATTTTAGAAGGATCCGATATGAGCAATTATGCAGCATACAAAGCAGCCCCTTGTTGTTATAATCTATAAGAAATTTCGAATCACAGTGGGACTACTTACAACGGTCATTACACAGCATATTGCAGACTCCCATATCGTGGCACATGGCATGAATACAACGATTCACTTTTATCCCTAATTTCATCAAATTCGCTTGTACGTGAGGAGGCATATGTCCTTTTTCATGAACAGGAGAGAACGAAGCAGCACTTTTGAAGTGTTTTCTCTTTAATTCTGGTAATTGATTTGTATGTTCTATAATATATTTCAATTATGTTTTTAGATCAAAACAAAATATATGATGGTTGAGGATATCGTAAATTTTTTATTGAATAAATCTATGGAAAATGTCTCGAAACTCTTGTATTGTGAATGATTCAATTCGATATAATTTTTCTATAAAAATATCACCACAATGTTTTCACAATTTTTTTTTTATTAATTATTATCCATTAATGTTTAACTTCTTTTCATCGATTTATATGTTCAATTCATTGTTTTTTTCTCATTTTTACTGCCCTGAAGAAGCTTCCCACTAGAAGCGAAAGCTTGGCAAAGTAAATCTGAGTTTTGATTTTTAATTTTTGACTGAGAGACCCCGTTATTTCCATTTTATTGTAC
>WOGP01006358.1:0-12435 GCA_015342065.1 Leptinotarsa undecemlineata | reverse complement strand
AGTTTTGCTTATATGCGCACTCAGTATTTTTGACCATTTAATAAATTTTGTTGTAAGTTACATTCGTTTAATAATCACCCGTCAACTTTTTTTTCCTAAAGCGATCTAAAAAAAAATTATTGCCCCTTTAAAAAATATCCCTAGACTTTTCCGATGTGTGTATTTGTGAAAAGGGTGACTGATAATTATAACTTCTAGGAAATGTAATGATGATCGCTGTATATATAAAAGCTTTCCAAAAATTCAAAAATATATTGACCAACAAATTTTTACATGATTTTTGATATCACTGATAGTAAAACAACTGCTTTAGAATAACTTAGTAGTTTTTCCTGCCTTCATGGTTATTGGGTTACACTCAAACAGCCTTCCAACAAGAATATATAATGCCATTTTCATAAGATAATTTGTAGAGGCTGCAGAATACTAATGCAAGTTCATGCAAGTGGCTTCATTTTTGAGGAAATTGCATATAGAACAAGTAATGCGTTGGGAAAGTTAGTTAAGAATAATAAAGACAAAACATCCAAATTCGATAAATCAGGAGTATATAAATTAAAGTGTGGAACGTGTCCTAAGATATATATTGGTCAATCTGGCAGAACATTTACGAATCGAATCCAGGAACACCATATGAGCTATGTAAACAAGAAAACAAATTCAACATATTCAAATCATCGTGTAGAAAAAAATCGTATCTTCAACGAAGAGAGGTTTGGAGCTGTAATGGAAGCAATGGAAATTATTAAACTTAAAAATTCGAACATTCTGAATAAACCACTGGTTTTGAATAGATCACCTTTACTGAACTTAAAAACCGAGAAATAATTATCATTGATGTAGATGTGAAGTAATATGCTTCAGGTGATAATAATTGAAGAGGTACTTTAGGCAGAGGTGTAGGTACTTTTTTGGAGGAATCTCAATTATGGTTACCTGTAGTATATAAATATTAGTGTAAGAAGCAACTTGAAATATTCAAATCACTCGATAAAGCTACTGCGTTAGCGAAACATGTTGTGATATATATTTTTCAAATAAAGTTTGTGAGGTGTGGTGTAAAAATATGAAATTATTATTGCTTATTATCTCCGACTTTGATAAGCCTACTGATATACCCAATAGAAGTTGACAGTTTTGGACACAAGAGGAATGTTTTCCATTTCCTTGATCATCAGTTTCTTTTTCACCACTAATGGTCTCTTCGTAAATTCGTTTATTTTAAAATTCAATTGAAAAAAAAATGTTTCTTTTCGAAGTGAATGAGGACAAAGAAAACCGTCAATAAAACCGTTAAATTCATAAAGTTGCCAAGAAAATATTCGAGAAGCCATTTAACATTCGGATTCCTTAATAACCGCAATTCATATCTTTGGACTGAATCTCTTTCTCCTCCATCCGAGACATATTTTTATGCTAAACGCGTTCCGGTGGTGAAGTTTTATTGCTGGGAGAGCAAAATGAAGACGCGATCCTCTGGGGAGGACCCTCCTTACGAATATAGGGACGGCTCTCTGGTTCGTCTTCTACGGAAATATGAAAAGATTTCCAAAAGGATTTTGATT
Source organism: Leptinotarsa undecemlineata (assembly GCA_015342065.1). Taxonomy (NCBI): domain Eukaryota; kingdom Metazoa; phylum Arthropoda; class Insecta; order Coleoptera; family Chrysomelidae; genus Leptinotarsa; species Leptinotarsa undecemlineata. The sequence continues at coordinate 10,870 of WOGP01006358.1, read as the reverse complement.
GCAATATAATTCGACGTTTCTGATGCCGTTCATCAATATTCTTCTCGGCGATGTGCCTTTTTTGAGCAGTTCGGCCTCTGAACACAGTGTTGATAGTAGTCTGGGAGCTGATGATGGTTTATTGGACTTTATGCAAGTTCTTCGCAATGGAGCAATTACAAATTCTGCAGTGGAATCACTTTCACTCAGCATCAAATGATATTTTTTCAATGTAATTTTCATCCCATTTTTAATTTTTGTTAATTACATAACTAATGAAAAATAAAATTTAAACACAACAAGACTTTACATTCAAAATACTACACAAAACAGTACACATTCCTAGAAACGAAGAACCTAGATAAATACCAAAAAAAGGATATCACCTGATATAACCCAAGTACAGGCAAATTTAATGAGACATCCGGATAAAAGAAGAGGACAGTTACCTGCCCGATTCACAATTAATGAACAACAACAACGATAACAAATTCATCAAGGTGATCTAACCGTATAAAAAAACAAACAGGAAGACAAAACGTTCAGTTTGAGTCGAGTCATGAAGATGATAGCACAGTCTGTTGTCGAAAACGCTAGCATATAATGAGTAGAAGTTAATAAGTCTTCAAATCCTCTTTGTGAACAAATGTTAATATCAAAACACTGAAAACAAAGAGAAAAAAAAGCGATTCACTTCCAACAGGAACACCCAATTACAGGAAATGCTATGATTACAGAGTATATAAGAAGTGAATATTGAAAATAATGGAATGCAGAAATGTATAAAAGTAAATGGTTGATCACCATTATTGACAGCAATCTGTTTTAATGTATTTGATTCTAAATTAAAATTGGAGGGTGATAAAGGAATGTTCAACAATTTGTTGACTTAACAATTGAAAGCAGCCATTTCATATTGCATAGGATGAAATGAATTGAAAGGGATGACATGATCAGTCTGGGTTGATTTTCTATAAATGGAAAAATCTAGTTAGTTGTTAATTTTTATTATAGTAAGGTCTAAAAAGTTTCATTTATTGTCTTTTTCAATTTCAAGTGTGAATTTAATTTTTGGATATAAGATATTTAAGGAGTCAAAGATATCAGGTCCCAAAATGGAATTACCATCTATGAAAACCAGGCAGTCATCAACATATTTATGCCAGCTAATAATTTTATCAATTTCAATAATGATGAAGGAATTTTCTGAATTTTCCATGAACATGTCGGCTAGGAAAGGTGAAAGAAGATTACCCATTGCTAGGCCTTCAGGTTGACTGTGAAATTTATTATTGAAAACATAAAATCTTCCAAATGCAGATTCCAAATTCAACTTATTATATGTGTTTCAAATGTATGTTATACGAAGATCTTTCATTTCGTTTACTCGGTTGATTGTAGTATCGTTGATTGAATAATCGTACATTGAAGTTTGCTTTTTTATTGTATATGATAATATTTGACATTTGGATACGTTCAGTCGTTGACGATTATTATTACACCAAAGTTTGATTACATTTAATTCATGTTCAATTTCATAATATACTTTCAGGTCGTTTGCAAATGGAAGGCTAGGAATATCCAAAGAAGTTGCCAAATCAATAATAAAAATTAAAAATGAAAGTGGTCTAAGATTAGAACCTTGTGGTACCCCAGATGTTACTACGTACAGCGCCGATTTGAAAGATTCATATTCAAAGAATTGTTTTCAGGTAACTAGATATGATTCAATTCGAGTTCCAATTTTGTCAATTTGCTAAGAAGAACATAATGGTCTATTTGATCGCAGGCTTTCTGAAAGTCCAAATAAACAACATCGACTTGTTTTTGCTTTTCCAGGTATATAAAGAGATATTGATTTGAACATGCAAGATTTGTCATACATGATCTTTGTTGTACGAAACCATGCTGAGTAGGAGAAATAACTTTTTGAATATGGGAGTACGTAACATTTTGCACATATATTTCGAAGAGTTTACAAAAGTTACATAAAATTGAAATAAGCCTGTAGTTTGTAATATCGCTAGAGTCACCTTATTTCAATATCGGAAAAATTCGAGCCGTTTTCCACTGCTCAGAGGTGGCACATGTTGATAAAATTGAGTTGAATATTCCTATTAGAGGTACAGAGAGAACTTCGATATAGTTCTTCATCACAAGACTAGGAACATTGTCAACGCCTGCGGTGAGTTTATTTCTTAATTTTTTTGAAGCAGTAACAATATCGATTTTAGAGAAGGATTCTTGTTGGAGAATCGTATCTATTTTTATGTGTACCTTCATTGTGTAATATCGTGTTCTGGGGTCATTTACACTAAGGCTTAGTCAAGGCTTAGAGTTAGTTATATTCGTCAATATAGAATCGGAAGATTCTCTATTGTGAACGAATTTTTTTATGAGCTGTATGATTAAACTGCAGATGAACTGATCTGAAAGATGTGGTTCGCGAAACAAATTTAAAACATGCGATGTTTTGCACAGGAAAGATAGTTTTTAAAGGAAGTGAAAGAGAGCTCTCTGACTATAAAATATGTATATTTCGTAATAAATCCAACAAGTAGAATTGGAGTTTCCTGTTCATTAAAAAATGCAAATTTCCGTAGTATCGAGCGGTTATTTTATTTGCAGGTTTTCCACACAGCGGGGTAGAAAATATTCTGTATGGGGGATGATGGTTTCAACACGAAATTATTCTGTTTATGATCAACATGATTTGTAGTCGTTAAACATTGTAATCTTCAATGCAGGTTTTAAATTTCATCTTTGATGAATTATTCATGTTTTCAATAGTGGTTGAATATGATACGAACAGGGAATAGGGCTGTGGAATAGCCTATGGAATAGCCCTATTCTATAGCCCTGATCTAAAGTGGAGAAGTTTTTGTTTTCATAACGTAGAAAATCTTCGGAATCCTAGGGATGTGATTGGTAATCTGTGTGAAAATTCAATCAATTGAATAGTGAAATCACCTTGAATTCAAAATAGTTATTTTTCACAAGACCATTAGATGAAATTTTGACATTTAAATATTTAGTTTGTACAGGTTCCGTGTTGGATGTTCGTCATATTCTTCTGGGCGAAATTTTGTATGTCAATATATTGCCTGTCTCCTGTGATTTAGTGCCTCACATTCGCATAAGATGTGTAGAGCTGTTTCTATCCCTTCGTTGCATAATCTGCAGCTGAGCTCTCCGTTGTACAGCCCCATTTTATTCAGGTGTCCTCTATGCGGACAATGACCGGTTAGTAACCCTGTAATTATTTCAAGCCGATCCCTACTATATTGAAGTATTTCTTCGGTTCTTTCCTCGAACGTTTTCCTAATGAAGGTTCTAATGTGTTTGTTACCAGGTACTTTTGTCCAGTACTCTGTGTACTTTTCATTGATCCATGTTCTAATCTGGTTCCGTGCCAATGATTTTCATACACCCAGAGCTGGTTCAGGACCTATATATGAAGTTGATGATCCCCATCAATCGCTGACACCCTTTTCATCATTACCTGTGATAACTGAATGCCCTGGCACCCAGTACAAAGTTAATTTATTTCTGTTTGCAAGTTCATTCAATTCTTCATGTCACCTTCGGGTTTGTCAGAGCCCCTAGTGCATTCTTGATGTCTGTACAAATATTGATCCGCTCATTTCTTTGAGATCTCAATTCAATAAGCCTTGCACACTGCAAGATAGCATACACTTCCACTTGAAAGACGGATGTGTGAAATAGTGTGTTAAAATGTAAATGATGTCAATAAGTTAGTGAATAGAATTTTAATGAGATAGAAACAACAAAAGAGGAATAAAAATAAAATAATCAGATATGACGATGGAAAAATAAAAAAATGTAAAACAATAAGGATATTCCAAACAAAGTTATTTCCCGATGTTCTATCAATAGTACTTATTCTTCTGGTGATTCCTGCACTATTTCCTATTCATAGGCCATTTTACCGATTTCAACTTTTTTCTCTATTTTCTCTTGGTTTCTGGTCCAGTGCAACGTAAACTGTTTTTCCAATTGATTAGTGTTACACTGAATTGGTTGAATGCTCCGTTGGTCAACATTTACTTAGTCTTTTTTGAACTTCCACTTGAACCATCCTTAGTCATAGTAGATGATTTCTTCTATTTTACTTCTATGATCGATTACATTGTGTAGGAATCCTGTGAACGATATCGTATTCGATTCCATCATGAATCTTCGAAATACAAACGAAATGGAAAAAATTGTTATGATTCAGCGTTCATATAAAAGTATTCGTTTCGAAAGTTTTTTTTTTCGTGGAATTCAATATTTATATGACAATAGCAGTTTCGTGAGGGCTTCTCCATCCAAATTGTGTCTGAAAGTTAACTCGTTGCATAATCTACAAATCTTTGTATAGAGTTACCTTTTTGAAATTGATTGATACCTTGTTTTCTGTTGAAGATTTTCACAATGATTCGAATGATGAAAGAAAAGCAACGAAAGGCAAATTTGGATTTATCCAGTTAACTAGTTTAGTATTAGGAATCATACGTTAGAAGGTAAGACCTCGTTAGTCCTTAGCTCGCACAAGTTTCTCAACTTCTGAAAGTTGCCGTTCATATAGGGACGACAGGTGATTAACGGAAAAACAGATTTTAATCAAATTTTTTTTCATACAATGCTCCAATAAATTTTCTGAAAAAAGTGTGGTAAGGTAACAGGATCAGTTTTTTTCAAACAACAACAGTTTTCGTGCCGAAATAACAATGAATTTTCATAAACATCCCTTTCATTGAATTTATTCGATTATTATCGTTTCAATTTCACAAGAAATAATGAGTTCTTAATTAAATTACTCACCTAAAAGTAATTTTTTCTAAAACGATATGAAACAAAGTAATGGCTTTATCTGTGAATCGGATAAGGTGGTGTCTGTTTCTTGATCAATGGCAGAAAAAAAAAAGAATGAAGAAAGGGTAAATTATTTCTGTATTTTAACTATCAAATTGAAATATGCAATATTAAGGCCATCGACATCTCTTCTAATGATAACACTATCGCATTTAAGAATATGTATTATAGCGCTCAGAAGTCTATTGGATAAATATGGTTGAACATATATAATAGTTGGATGATCAAGAACAAAAATTTGTCCATATTCTTTTTCATGTTCAACGAGATCTGTGGGGTTTTTATAATATTCATTTTCTTAGAGTCCCTCATGTGTTCTGAAACTCCTGTTTTACGATATTGTCCGGTTTGACCAACATAGCATAGGACAGCTTCCACAGTTCAATTTGTACACAATATTGGATTGCATTTCTTGTGGTGTTTTTGGTTTTTGTTTCAAGAGAAAATGCTCTCCAACTGTATTTTCATTTGAAAAGGTTACTTCAGTTTGTTCGTTACTGAGTGGCATTCCAGATACATTTTCTGCAACTGAAATTTTGTATTATTTGGGTTTCACCCCTCTATTTTAAAACATAGTCTGGAGGATGTTTTCAAAATGCTAATTGTATGTCGGTATAACGAAATAAAAAAACAATTGCTGAGTTATTTCAACAGATTAACCATATCTTCGAGGTTGCATTGTGTAAAAATATGAAGGCGATACCAACCCAGCTATAAATCTTTACATCCGTCACTGACCACAACCCATTACACCAACCCTGATCGAACCAATCAAACTTTCTTCCGCTCATTCGTCGGGTCGACAACAGATCTCGACAATCCCGACTCGAACTCATTCCGTTTATCGCGGGCAATTTCACTGGGAATAACTCACACGACTGCCCTCGACCCGAGCGAACAAAAACCTTCAAAAGTCCATCTCGACATGAAAGCCTTCAGTTGGAGAGGGCGACGGTCGAAACGTCAAATTAATTCAAATGCTGCCATCTTAACCAAACCTAATTCGATTAGGACCGGGGAAATTCCCACAACAATCACTGCGGCGGTCGGCGAACACTACTTGATAAATGGAAACTGTTTTTAGTTGAATGATAATGAACAGGTCGGTAGGCGCCCCGAAATACATTTGCGAACGCACTTAATTAACTGACAGAATGGAAATTGAGGTTAGGAAGGCGAATGACCAGGAGGTTGTTACTGGATACTAGCTTGAGTGGTACTTACTTGTAACAACATAGATACTAACTTCTATTCTTTCACTCTCATCGAAGCTTTTTTTCTACTTTCTGTCTACTTAAAAGTGGAATTGAAACCTATAGAGAAGACTGAATGGAACGAAAATAGTTTCCTCACTTAGTGTTTCTCAACGTTTTGAGGGTTTTCCTGCAGTGCTTTCGATGTTCCGTAGGTATCACTCTTCTCCAAACTCTGAGCTTACCTCTGAATTGAATCTCGCCATTGCTCTTTCAAACAGACCAATTCTCTTTTATAATGGGTGTGTTCCGGAACCTTCGACATTTCTTTCTCCTTATTTATTGCTTTCAGAAACACAATTAGACAGAGCTGCCATACTCACGGAGACCGGAAGCATGCAGTTATCTATTTATTCAAAGTCTATGTCTTCAAAGAAAATGACCACCATCAGTCCTTTGATGATTGCAAAAGTTAAGTCACAATTGCTAATGGTATGAAGTTCAGATAGATCTTGTCATCTCATGTAGGTTATATCATAGAAATTGTTGGGAAACAGAGTGGCTGCTACAAGTATGCTTATTGTTGAGATCCTATTCTATTCTTTTGTAGTAGTAAAGTATGAGTATACTATGTTTGGTCCGTTCCTCGAGTATACATCCTCAGACAACCGGGATATTGTGAAGTTTCAAGTTTCGAATATAATTTTGAAATCGAAGAGTGAAACTCACATAAGAGAAGGGAGGGATTTGGCTTTCTACTTCTTCATCCTTATACAAACATTTTGAAAATCTTCCAAACAAAGAAAGGAAGCAATTGATTTAAAAAAATTGATTCTATACATTTAGATATGTAGATCAAGCCAAGCACTTCAATTCATACAGAGAAAGCTACCCAAAGATGGTGACCTGAGAGATAGAACAATCATGGAATCATTAGGATGCTGTGTACGAAACAGTTTTTTCTAACTGAAGGACGAATTCTTTGCAAATATGTGATTTTGACAGACGAGTAAAGTATTCTCATTTTAAAAAATTTTGCGAAATGTTTTTGAAAAAGTTGTTCAGCATTAAAAATGAGATCTAGATTTGAAGTAATGGCCAAGTAAGTGAAGGGGACTACGAAAAATGAAAATTTGCTAAAACAATAAATATACAGTATCCTGTATACAACGGTTTATTTTGAAAGCCAGCAATATTACAAATAACACAAGTATGGTATCAACCACAGTAAATTCTTTTGAAAAGTAAAATAATTTTCAAGTCTTTGGTGCAAACTTATTTTCATTGTTTGTGAACACTGAAAATTACTCAAATACAATGATATCGAACCACAAAACATTAAAATAAAATAAGTATTTTGAAACAAACTCATTGATTTTCTAGAGATTATTTAGGAGAATTATTTTGGAAAAGAAAATCTCCAGAAAATCAATGAGTTTGTTCCGAAATGCCTTTTTCATTTTAATGTTTGGTGAGTTGATATTATTGAATATCAAGTTCTTATTACAATACAGTAAAATTTTGGGTAATTTTCGGTGTTAACAAAAAATGAAAATAACTTTGCATCAAAAACATTAAAAATCATTTTACTTTTCAACAAAATTGACCTTGGTTGACACCATAGTTGTGTGATTCGTGATATAACAGGCTTTCAAAATGAACTGTCGTATACAGGATGCTGTCTATTTATCGTTTTAGCAAATTTTCATTTTTCGTAGTCTTCATTAAAAGAAATTGAGCAAAAAATAATACTTCGCTTAAATGACCATGACTCCATATAAAGAGGTATTTTTCAATGCTGAACGACTTTTTCAAATTAATAACATTCCCCGAGATTTTTCAAAATAAGAGTATGTACTTTACTCTTATCTCAAAATCAAATATTTGAAGGCTCCTCGTAAATTACGTATGTTTTACTGTATTTTGTTGCTGCATATTCAGTTTTAGGGGATGTACAAACTTTTATCAGGAGTAAAATTTTGTCGAAACACAATCAACAAATAAGTTTCCCATATGGTGCATACTTTGGGGATGACACTGTATAATAGGACACAGTAAAATGGATATTTGTTGAGATGGAGCTACATCGCGATGAAACGGACAAAACTTATGAAACAACCTTACATTTCATGTACCTCAAGTGTTCATAACTGACTTGGTTTTGGTTTTTTTTCATGTATGTTTGAATACAAAATCGTATTCACATTCAACGTGATTTTTCTGAAATTGAAGAAAATCGTTGGAGTTTTGGAATTTTGTCCACCTTATGAACTACCTACCGTATTGCGAAACCTTCACCCGTTCCGGTCATTTTTCATCATTTATTCGCAAGTCCATTAAATATAGGACTGTGATTTATCCACAAACATAAGTCAAAGAAACGGTCAGACCCGAACCCGTCAACCACAACAGATCCTCTGAGATATTCCCATTCATCCCGAACTTAATGCGAAACGTTCAAATAATGTGACGGACCTAGATGAATTAAAAATGAATGACTTCGTCAGTTCGTCACGTATTCTCTGTTATTCATTTGTTCCCATCAATCTTGATTCACGTGAAGGGAAAGTCTGTCTGTAGAGTTAATGTGTTTTCCTAAATTGAATTGAATCGTCGCATTTCGTGACCTTTTGCGAAAAAATTGGTGGAATGGATTAATGAATTTTTCATTGAAAAGTTCCGATCAATTTTCAGAAAGGAGATGAATTACATAACCACAAGGATACTATAATGTAAGAGTGTTTTATGTTCAGGGATAATGTTACTGCTGGTGGGTAATTCATGGCAACTCACTGGCAAATCAGTGAGTGAATTTAACCTTGGAAGCACTGTTGATATCACTGAATACATTTATTGGCCTGACCATTCAAATCATAGACAAAAAAGAGATATTCGCCGTCAATATTGAACAGAGACAAAAAAGTTGAAACTCACTGTTAATAAAAATATACAGGATTTCTTTACCTCAGGTCAAATGATCGATTTCCGATGATTTTTGAAATTCGGTTTTTAGAAAGTCAAAACACTTACTGCTCATTCATTACTTCCTTTCAGCAACTAATACAAATTAAAATTAATATAAATTAGTCCAGGAATGAAAACAGTAACATTCTTTATCTAGTAATTATTCTGGTGCAGAAATTAGTAATTACTCAATCTTAATGTCTTCCTTTCACATCCAATACACAAAGTCTTGAAATCGATCTTCTTAGAATGACTTCGTTGAACGACGACTATTTAATTTGGTTGTATTTCGAAGGATACAAATTCAAAATAATATGTTTGAGCCAATGATGAATTCTTGAACCGTTGAGCACAATTATATGAACTACATCGTTTTTTCGAATATATGGTACTAATTGTTGGCGTTCCTTTCATTTTGTCAAACATGTAAGGTGTTCATGTATTCACCTCTTCCAAAAAATTTCTGTTAGTTTTGAAGCTTTCCATTAAGTGATTCAATAGTTTCAATATGGTTTCAACTTCATAAGAAAATTGTATCAGTAATTGTATACTTTTCTTTTTCACTCTTTGAAGTAGCATAAAAATTATTTGTTGATGTTGCCAAAAGCCCCTTTTTAGAATGTTCGTTATTTTGTCAACATCCTTAGGAATAGTTAGTAGACATCGAGACATTGACTTTCAGACACTTTTGCAATGTACGGTGAAATCCTGCCTGAGAAAAACCAAACACTTTGAAATAATTGCAATGCTGCTGAATGCAATTTGGCCATTCGATAGGATTGCCACTAAATATTGGCAAATCCTTTGGCATTGATTGTCACGCTGTTTTTTTAAATTGTGAATTAGGTATTTGATTATCGCTTTCTGTTACAGTTGATCTAAAATAATGATTCTCTAGGTTATTTTCAATTTTCACACTTGAAGAGGATCCGTTATCCAGTATTTTCTGCATAATATTGATTACTGCAGTAATGAATATTACTGCATACAATACATACAATGTTGTTCTTATTCATAGCATAGATACTTCTGATAGATACCTGCGTAATAATTGTCTTGAATTATTTTTCAAAGTTGGCTTATCCATCAGCCTTGAATGAATTTCACAATGTATCCCTATTGATTAGTTAGATAAATCTGCATCTGATGATTGAAATATCATTTCAACAAGCTACAGCAAGCGCCAAATGTGATGGCGACCCGCCCTCATGCGCACAAACTCATTTCCAATGTGAGCCCCACTATAATAGCTCGTGCAATACATACAAATACTTGGTTCAAGGGCGTATCATTACTTGTCTTCCAAGCTGTTGACGTTTGTCATTGTCTGAATAATTTGTGTTGTTTTTGAAAAAATATCTGACAAAAAAACATTCTTCAAGAGTCAGGCACGTGAAATGATTTTTAAAATGTTCAATTATTTTCAAGTCATCGAATGTGAGTGGGGAACGTTATCAAATGTGAAAAAGAAAACATATCTTGTTAAAGGCGATATTAAATTAATTCAAAAAATATATATTTCAACAATATTCACCTTACAGTTCTTCGAATTATTTTGTGTCATGGCTGCAAGATTGAGCGTAAGAGAGAAAATTGAAATTGAACGCCTTTCGAGAGATGATGTTAGAAGTGCTTGAGAGGTTTGTAGAGTATTTAATGAGAGACATCCAGATCGTCCTCGTATTAGCTGCGGTGCGGTAAATGAAATAAATAAAATATTCAATGAAACTGGTGCAGTATCAAAAATGATGTTAAAAAGTAATCCTGTACAAAGACGAAACAGGAATGACAGGACTGATCAAATCATTTTAGATTATTTCGGAAATAATCCTAATGCTAGTATAAGGAATGCCGCT
>WOGP01006357.1:0-12436 GCA_015342065.1 Leptinotarsa undecemlineata | reverse complement strand
TATATGTGCTTATATATTTGTACAATTATTTTTATTGCTGTTTATATAGGTTTAACATTTTATATATACCCAGTGTATAGTGTGATGTTTAGGACTATATATATAATAATCCCAGGAGTGTTTAATAAATTATTATTATTTTGTTAAATTATTATTATTATTATTGTTTTGTTTTATTTAATAAATTATTTTTATTTTGTATAATAATAATTATAAATTATTATAATTATTATTATACAAATCTTATTCTGAAGTCAATATTAAAGCTTGGCTTTGCAACTGACCCCCTTTCCATTGCCTCTGCCTATTCAGCTTTGTTCTGTAAGGAACAAAGCACCACTGATGAGTCTTAAGGCAAGTCAAAATAATGTTGTCTGATGTTGAATCAAAACTACTTTGTTTTTGAGATGTAGTTTCAACTTCATCAACAACAACCAGATTTTGAAAAGTTGAGTTTCTTGACCGGTCTATTAGAATTGTAACATGTGAATTAATGATCGGTACCAGTTTTAAGTGATAAGTCACAAGTTTTATGTTATAATAATTCATATTTTCCATTTACTATTGAAAAATTTATGATTCGTGCATATAGTTATAATGAGTAAATAAATATATAGGTATAATTTTTATGCTTGTGCATGAATGTTTCAAGAAGAAAGTACAGATTTTAGACCAAATTTTTTTTCACAACTACTTAGATGTTTAATGATTCAATGGTTTGACCCCAAGTAATTTCTGGTGAAAAAAAAATCTAGTCAAGGACAACAGAATATTCAGTTTTAGGGAATATAAGTAGAAGGTCACAAATACAACTTGATATTCATTTTTTTTGTAAATTCGATTTGTTGTTCTTCATGTGAACTTCTTTTCAAACTATAAAGCTTATTACCTTTCGAACACGTTTTCTTGTAATCCTTTCGGCAGCATAAACACGATCGTCACCCATTCCCATTAGATCCATTGTTTACAATATTCCACCAAATTCGGCAGTTGGTGATAATTTATATATTTTTGATGGATTTATATTTCACGTAAACCAACAGAACATCTTTGAAAATTACCAGCATATTCAAAAGATAAATGTGTATTTCAATCAAAACCATATACCAAACGGTTATATGTTAAATGCTATTTATTTGGTTTCCATTTTTATTTACTGTCTTGCTCACAACACTAAACATCGCCAGCGCCACTGACAAACCGACAAGTTGATAAGACATGACAAAACCACCTGGCGGCGCTTTTTTCACAAATTAAGGCTGGATTCCCAGAGCTCCATCATACGAAGATCCGACGATCCACAAGTTTTCTGATTGGTGCAAATACAAATTTTCAATTGGCGGGAAAGATTAATCCGAATATTTGAATTGTTTCCAACTGAAAAGCAGAGTCCGAACACAAAATGAGGAAGGGCTAATTTCTTATTCAGGGGCATTTCACCACAATATATAACAACACTTTTGAGTGGTGTCAGATCACGAATGTTTTGTAATTGAATGGAACTGACCAATACTTGATGAAAATCCAAATAAAAACAGTATTAATCAGTTTTTTACGAATGTTTGTTTTTGGCCTCTGGTTTCATCAAAGAAGTTTAAAACTCGAAACCAGAAAACTCGCAAATTTTTTGTCAAAAACTTAGACCGTAGGTATTATGCCATTGCGTCTGCACTAAATTGTTCAGCATCAAATCTCTGTTATTATACTAGGGAATAATTAATTCGTAAATATACATATTTGATTGCCAAGATATATATCCTCACGGATAGAGCCAGATTTGAAATCTAAATAATATCAAATGAGTTTAAGTTTCAAATCTGGTCCTATCCGTGAAGTAGTATTGATGGTCGAAATTTTGAAATTAAAAATATTAACCTATTAAAACCGCTGCGTCCTCGTACGAAGCTTTTGTTCACTATGGACAGGAGGAGTATGGCTAAATGCGCTCGAATGAATGGCCTTTAAATAGAGAGAGAGAGAGAGAGAAAATGGACGATTCTCCTACAACTATTCAATGTTGCCACTATAAAATGTTCGGGTTTAAATCGACTGACATATTCTAGGCCTTTTTTTGTTCGCGAATATATGAATCGAAGTATTGAATTGATATGAACACAAATAAAAAATCCTAGGGAATTTTAACGTTGTTAAATAGTGGTAATTCTGTCATTTCACTTATATTCACTTATTGTTTATTGTATTCAGTAGAACAGGATCGTTCTGATTAAAAAATTCTAACCATCTTTGGATTTCTGCAATCAATAAATTGTCTTCCAATAGGACAATTGGAACATACTCTGGTAATGATAATGGTGCGGAAAAAAATAGCATACAACACCTACAGAATACACTATCAAAACGTAACTACTAGGCAAAAACAAACTGCACGCTGAAATGCTATGTTTGTGGCACCAGGTTAACATATATAGGTGACAGGTTTCGAACAATTGAACAACCTAAAAAGTGAAATTCCCTTGGATTTTTTATTTTCGTTCATATCAACTTCAATACTTCGACTTATATATCAGAGAACATCTAGGAATCCATAAAATTACAAATTCTATCTGTTACGACTTTGAATTATTCAAACAAAAGGGCTAGAAAATTTTAGTCAATTTAGACCCGAAAATTTTATAGTGGCAACACTGAATAGGGGTAGTGTAATCGTATATTGCAAACACATATAGGTTAACTCCAAGTCCGTGTCCAAGTTAACCTGTGAATTTTTTTAGGTTATAAGTTGCATTTATTTTTAGTTTTCCATCGTTTTTAGTAATATTAACAAATGGCTGGATCAACTAAAAGGCCTAAGCCTGCTGTAGACCCTAAATCTGAAAGCGAGTCTTCAGGAGAAGAGGGTGATTCTGAGGAATATCAAGGACAAGAGGTAATAAGTCAAACTCTGTTTTTGATCACATTATTTAATTATTCGATTAAGCCCAATTGTCTTTGATTAATTGATCTTTAAATTTCTTACCTGCAGCTCTTATTGTTTGTTATGCAGTTAATACTTCTCTGATCCGATCCAATAAAAATTAATCTCTCTTGAAGTAATATACCTATCATTCAGTTAATGAAGCTCTATGGTTCACAACAAATCTGTTGAACTTCAAATTCGATGTATAATATTCTCGTCCAACAGAATCATGATAACTTACTTACTTTTGGTGACAGTTTGAGTTGAAAACCACATATCAACAGCCTGTGTAGAAAAGTATCTTCCCAACTGTACTTGCAGAGTCGTTTGAAATTTTCTATACTTCATCGCACCCTATGATTGAATTATGGAATTTTTCAATGGGAATTTCAGTCATTCAATAAGAGCTTTTCGAATCGTGAAATGCACACTGAGACTTTCAACAATTTAGTTTTTGCCGACATTTTGAAATTTCTCGGACGAAGTCATGATTATAGAGAAAGTGGGGATTGGTAGAATACTTAAAATTCTCTATAGTTATACTAGTCAGAACAATTTATTCTACAGGTATTTTCATTTGTAAATATTTATGAAGAAATATTGTATTACTACTGTTTTCAGTTTATAATTTTGAGAAAGGACTACTGTATACTTGATATCAAATAGATGTGACACATCTTTTTTACACATATAATTATTTTAGGAAGTTATGGTTGATTTTGAGGGACGAAATATTGAAGCAGATGACTATCAAGCTATAACTGAGTTTTTGCGTCAGTTATTTTTAAATGCACAAGTTGAGATTTCAAACATGGCTGATTTAATTATTGCACAATATGGAGTAGGAACTGCATTGAAACAAGCACTCAGTGACGAAGATGATGATGACATGAGTGGAGAGCGGCCAGTTTTTGGTATTTCTACTCTGCTGAATTTAAATTTACAAAAGGTGGGTGTCAACTGTTTTTTTTTAAAATAATATTAAACGAAATGAGTAAGATGAAAATATTTTTCTACTTTTAGAATGCACCTTGTGTAAAGAAATTAAGGACATTATTGGAAGAACTCTGTGACAAGTATGCTGATTCACAGAATCAGACTATAATAAAAGAGATCATGAATGATGATAATGTTGGTCTTTTGATCAATGAGCGTTTTGTAAATATACCACCACTTGTGTCGGTACCTATGTTGAACTCACTAAAAGGTCACATTGATAAAATGAAGAAGAAGCACCCATCCTATAATTTTGCATACTACATTATGATTTGCAAAACTTATAGATCAAAGGATGTAGAAATATTTTGTAATGCCGAGGAGGAATACTTTTGTAACGAAGCATGTGCGAGTTTTCAATTCAAAGTTCAAGATGTGCTGATGGGAAACTGTGATGTGATAACTGAAGATCAAGAAGCTGTTCGTTATAGAAGAGTTATAATATTTGAAGCCTCAAAACTGAATATTATTATGGAAAAAGTTACAGCTGTTGTGCAACAATGATAAATATATTTGTTAGATATATCGTATATGTCAAAATAAAGATTTTATATAAAATAAGTAATCTGTAATAAACACAGTTTAATAGTCATGTCGAGTAGAGATACATATGCTGAGGAGATAAATATTTCAGATGAAGTTCAAAATATTCATCTCTTTAGCTTTCCTATCCCCTTGTAAAATTCTTCCATTCTGTCTATTAAATTCCATTCGAAGTAATTGTGATCTCAAGATATGTGATACTATGTGCAGTAAACTATGTAATATTTTTACTACCAGAAAAGGACTAAATAAAAGTATAGGACATGCCACATTCTTTGCATATAGTTCAAAACAGATTTCTGGGATATTTATATTACAAAAAATATGCAGTATACCTGGATTATAATACAATTAGATCAGTAGCACTACGACATTAATTTAAAATACCCAGTCTAGGAAATAGTAGACAGGCAAGTATAGTATTAATGTGTTATAAAACATATAGAGAAAGTTATAACTGCCCCAATCTCAAATCTTTACTAAAAGAGAGAATTCCCAAAAGAACAACAAGACTCATTCAATTCTTTGATGTACCATATTTATTAACAAATAACTGTTCACCTTTTTATTACAATGATCAAAATAACAAACAACTTCGTGTTAATGTCAGATATCAACTTTGTTCTCACTCTCAAACAAGTTTATAGTGGTTTAAAAACATACTTTTCAAGTTTAGAATAACTTTGTTTTCTCCTTCCATTCGTAGGTACAATGTAACTTAATTCACATATAAACGTTATAATTCTATTTATGATTAAGACTGTATTGACATTTTTATAAGAATAATTATTTTCATGTAATGACGTTTTTACCTGTTTTAAAAGAAATGAATTTTTAAATATGTTCAAAAACATAAAATTTGTTCTAAAATTCAAATTATAAAAAAAGTTATAAAAATAGTATTATTACATTTGACAATTCATCTTTGAACATGTTGTCACACCTTGTATTTATCATTGATCAATTAAGTCAATTTGTAAACGATTGCTCATTGTTCCACAACATGGAGTGAGGGTGGCTACTAGCAATTAGAGAGCATAGCTCCCAGGGTAGGCCGCCAGCTTTCAAAATGTGAATAATTGTAAACAATACCAAAATGTTCATAAGAGTGAATTATATTACACCTATGGCACAAATGTTTCAAATTCTAAGGGGACTGTATTGAACCCAAGCTCCCCCAAGGAAGAAAGGAGGATGTCTCTTCAATCCTTGAGAAGTTGCTGTTTTGAAGTTATACTTTACCTTATAGATAGCTAAATCGCCAGCTTACAGTAGGTTGAGGGAATGAATTCCTCTACTTATCAAAGCATGTACCCTACAATTCCCCCTTTTGGGCAGGTTTGAAGAACATACATCTTTGTTGAGATAATTAATCAAGCATCAAAAATCTAGTCATGAAAAGAGAAATGAAAATTTCTATGTTTTTTTACCACTTTTAATTGTAACTAACGTTACTGCAATTTTGTCTTATATGGACATTTTCAAACTTACACAATAAACTTGTGTTTATTGTGTAAATGTGAATTTTTTGGGATAATTCCCATAGAGACACATATTTCACCTCTTCCTTTCATAATTAGCATGGAAAGGAAAATATTTGAATTATTAGCTTATTTCAAAAGTTTTGTCCGTTTCAATGTCATGTTTTTTTGTAGCTCCTTATCTCAATAGATATGTATTCTGTACTGTTTTGTAATATATATTTTGTACTATATACTTTGATGCTGTTTATTTTTTCCAAATTTTAATTTTGTACTTCTTTTCAGCTTATTAAGTAGGTACTATTCGATGTCTTTTAGCGATTTTCGGACAATTTTTCTCTACGAATTCGAATTGAACCAAAGTGTTGAACCAGATTTCAACCTCGAAGATGAGCCTCGAAGTGGTAGACCTGCAGTAATCCAGGACGAGGAGTGGAGACTAATCCATCACAAATGGTGCATGGGAAGGCGATTTTTGATGGTTCAAAACATATTGGAAAGGTCAAAAATCTCGAAAAGTGTGTATCCCACAATTGTAATGATCGACAGAAATCGTCACTTTTCGAGATATGTTCTTCTTTGCTTTCATGCAACCAAACCGATCCTTTTTATGATAGGATCGTCACGTTTGATGAAATGAGGAACGTCTACAACAGGAGACGTTTAAGACAGTGGTTTGGCACCGATGAGCCTCCCAAGCACTTCCCAAAGACAAAAATCCACCAATAAAGACCAAGTTCACTGTATGGTGGTCAGCGACTGGTGTGATTTTCATGTCCGCACGCTTCACAAATCACTGTCCGCAAATTAAACGAATTGGACGTCGAAATTATTCTGCCTCACTAATCATACTGCCCAAACCTCTCGTCAACCGACTACCATCTTTTCAAGCACTTCGATAACTTTCTCACCTGTAGAACTTTTGCCAAACAGGACCAGTCAAAAACTATTTCCGTCGACTTCATCGATTCCCTAGCAAACAATTTTCATGCTTATGCAATTAGTTGACCCGTGTTATGTTGGCAAAAGTTCATTTATTCAAATGGCGCTTATTTCGATTAAATTGAATACGTATATTCATTGAGTAATTACAGTAAAGAAGATTAAAAAAAAGACGGACAAAACTTTTGAAACAACCTAATACATCTTCCACATAAAGGATTTTCCATGGTGTTGTAAATCGTGCCATAATAAATATAACGTCAGCCGCCACTGGTAGCCATAAACCAATCGTGACGTAGCTAAGAGCGCGCGAATATACGATGTTTGCTGCTCTCTAGATGTATCGAGAATAATGCTACAGATGTCGATGGAATTTCAGCGAAATTTTCTAGTGCCTTCAATTATGATACATATATTAACGCTAGCCACGAGCATATAGATACAGTCAAGTGGAAGTCATGTGCTGTACGCGAAGTGATCTAGTAAGGCGATAGACATTCGAATAATAGTTGAAGTTTTAGTTGAAGTGTTTGTTGTATTTAAAGTAATATAAAGTTAAGTTTGGTTATTCAGTGTAGTCAATTATTGTTAAGCCACGGGGAAAACGTAGCAATAGTATTCCTCAATCTGAAATTGACAGACATGTTCATCTAATTTCAGCTTATTATCAGTGAATACTGACAATTACTTTGTGTTAAATTTATAGATATAAATACACTTTTTCTGGGAAGGGCTTCACGCAAGTGTTCTAACACTATTTCTGTTCTAATATATTTGTTCTCAAGATATTGACTGACAATACATTATTTCGTCACATCATTTTTAAAATTCACAATAATGTTCTTGTAGTCCAACTTTTTGTTTTTTATGAGTTGTTTGATTCGCAATGATGATGAAAATTGCTAGATGTATCGATCTTTTTAAAAAAATCACCATATAACAACTTAAATAGGCATCTTAAAATAGAAAGAATCAGATCTCAAACGTGTTGCAGTTTTGATCCAATATCAGTGCTGTTTCTGGCATCCATAGATCTCATTAGTGCGATGTTCGCATGGATGAAAACTGCAACGTTTTGTGACCGTCATTTTTTCGTCAATTCTCAAGCATTATAACGTAAATTCTGACTAAAATATCATGTCAAAATAAGATGTTTCCTGGGAACGCGCTTCATATCGGTTTTTGTCTCTAGTCAGTTTACTATAAAAATTTATAATCCATCTCTACGTAGCTAATAGCCTATCCACAAGATTTCTTGTCATCCACCAAACATTAATGCAATTTCATTATTTAAAAATAACTAAAAAAAATCATGTTGAACGGTTTTATTGAAATAACAAAAGGTAATAGTGATGTAGATAATGTACCATTAAAAAAAAATAATTCGTAAGGTCTTGGTAGTAGTCATCACACCAAATAACAAAATCCTTGGGCGTATCGTAACTTGAGTAAATATGTGTTTTAGTACATTACCATCAAAGATCCAACGTGCGATTCCTAGCACATTGAAATGTAAGAACCCGTTAACCCACAGAACACACAATTTTCGACTTCTGAGGATTTTGCAATGTCACGAACGTCTTTCGAATTCCTTGGTAGCAAGTTATGTGTTGCTTTTCTCCGAATTTTTGCGGATTTCGACAGACGGCAAAATTTATTGCTCCAAAAGTTTCACCTTAGCTTTACACCTTCATCTTAGCAACTAATAAAAAATTTATTTCAAGAGTCAATTATTATAAAACGAACATATTAAATTCAAATGGAATTTTAGATTTTTTTCAATATTTACATGATAATATGTAGGTATACTGAGAATTTAATAACGGACTATAGTATATGACATAAAAGTTTGTATGCATCGCGCATATTAATAGATGTATTATGTCCTCTTGGCGACTTACGAACTTTGTTGCCCTCACGGAAGGAACATCTACTGGTTT
This sequence comes from Leptinotarsa undecemlineata, assembly GCA_015342065.1. Classification (NCBI taxonomy): domain Eukaryota; kingdom Metazoa; phylum Arthropoda; class Insecta; order Coleoptera; family Chrysomelidae; genus Leptinotarsa; species Leptinotarsa undecemlineata. The sequence continues at coordinate 3,617 of WOGP01006357.1, read as the reverse complement.
CAGTTTGAGAGTATAAAAGTGATTCTTGTGAGTAAAATTCAGTGACGTAGGAAATACCCTTGGTTCTTTGGGTAACACCCCGACGGATATTGAAGTACATCCAACAGACATTTCTGCAAGATTTCTCACAGTGAAAATTCTTGAAGAAGCTTGTCGTGCAGCAGAAATACTTCGCTGATATCAATCAAGTTATCACCTACATTCATGCCTTCTCTAGAACACTAGGTAAATCAAACTGGAATACTAGTTTGATTTAATTGGTGCCTGCGTTCTATTTTGCAAATTTCACATTTTCGAAGAAATGAAAGTGTAGAATCTTCATACACTTTTCAATGATTTCATCAACTGAACACGTGTGAATGATTAACTGCATGTTTTAATGATGAAAATACAACTTGAAGATATTTTCATTATTATATATACAAATACTATAACTCTATTTTTAATTTGAAAGTACCAATCAGGTTTGACGTTGATTTTCCAACATTCAAACATCGCGAGAATTGAATTTATAATGGACTCTATATGTGGGACTCTACTTTCAATTCTGGAAAGTAATTGAAACAGGTTCAATAAATTAGTTTCTTTAGTATGTGACCTACATTTTTCTCCGCTCAATAATAAAAAATCATCAAAATATCAACCCACTCAACTTCACAAATAATTACTTCCATTGGAGCGACCAAGAATAAACAATTTCTTTATGGTAATTGGTTACGTTATTATTCAAGACGCTTTCTTCGGCTAACAGTTTTTTTTTGTCACATAAACATACTCTTCCTTTGACCGAGAGAAATCAGTTTTGATCCACGTTTAAAATATCAATCAGTGTATCGATATCCAGTCTGCAGTTGTTCAATACACATAAACGAATAGTGACTGTCGGTTTTTATTTTGAAAATTCTTTGGATAAACCACTTCCAAAAATTCTTTGGTACAATTTTCATTTGTTATTCCCCTCGAGTTCAATATTTACTTCTTGTAGGATTTTTTACCGCAAGAATACCGCGACATAAAAGGGTCTTCAAGTATAAGGTGTTAGTATGTGCAAGAATTTCTTTGTAGTGTCCGGCTTTTTCTTTCAGTAATTATTTTGTGCCACGATGTTACGGTTACATATTTTGGTGGGATTTTTATTTTTTTACTTATGTGAGTATCTATTTCTGAACAAATTTTTATGAAATGTATATTAACAAAAATATTTATTAAAGTTTGGGAACTTCCTTGTACCATAGTTTTTTACGTGTATCTAGAAAATATTCATGTTTTCATTCATATTAAAGAAACTGTACTTACAGTCTATAATATTATTTGATAAAGTATTATATTCTAGAAATTATGCACGGATCCTAATATAAAGCGAGTGTTACTCTCAATATTTATCCTTCTGCACATCGATACAATTTGAAACTGTTTTTCTTAGCACATACAAAGAGGCATTCTTCAAAATTGTTGCGGATGCCAACCGTCAATTACGTATTTTTCATGTAGAATAATCAAATATTATTTTAAGAAATCTCACCAGCCGTTGCTGAGTAGTTGGCAGTCTTATTTTATTTCAAAAAATTGCAAACAAACGATAAATATCATGATATCAAGAACATAATGTTTTCAAAACCTACGGGTTATGGGAAAGAATACGATTTAGTAAGGAATCCTTTACATTTCGCGACCCTCCACACAAAAGACAAAGTCATATTAGTTGGTCTAGTGGGCCATTCTAAGGGACCAAGTTTGACTCAACACCATTTTGGAAAATTGTCATCTAGCCACTTTTGAACCAGATTGTCCTAACGTTATCTTGTTGTAGCGTAACGCCAGGAGAAAATTAATTTGCGATTGTTGATTATCCACTCCAGTAGTAAGACTGACGTGGTCCCTCATAACGACCCACTACATCACCTGATATGACGACATTAGATTTTTTTGAGGGGACACGTTACATCTGAAGTGTATGATACACAATCGCAGTTCACTCGTAAACATTCATTCGTAGTACTGTCAATAAATGAATGGTAAACATTTTGAAAATTTATTGAACTAACCTGGTGTGAAGTTATGTATACATTCTTTCTTAAACTCATGATATTTGACGTTTGTCTGCAGATTCTTAAAACAAGCGGCTGATCCAGTTTCCAAAACTAAAACAGTGTTAAGAAGATAACTAAAAAGACAGACAGACCACTTTCCTATTTGGAAAAATGGTAGTGCCTTAGTGTTAAACTATCATTAACTCATCAAAATGTATTGAAAATGATGTTTTTTTTACGTACATTTTGCCCAACTTTGAAACATTGTCCCGTACAAAGGTTACGAAGGGGGATTGACCTTTTAAGTCCACCCTGTACTTTGGTTAATATTTCCGCAATTTTCCAATTTATGGAACTTTCTTGTTGTAAAATAATCTAACAATCAACTTGACTCATTATTTAACTTCCTGAAAAATATGATTTTTTATTTTCTTTAAATTTCTTCTGATTTTTGTTTTTAATTATTTAGATTTAGGAAATATCTTGATGACATACAAGTTTTTGGCGCCTCAGATTTGTAACAGCCCGGAACTGAGTTAAGCTGAGACCATTCAAGGCAGACAAAAATCATAAATTACAGTAAACACAAAATGTCAGTTCTCAAATATAAACGAAAACTCAACAAATCAATGTATATTTTGGTAATTTACGACCACTGATTGAATATATTTTTCCTTATTTTCGATTCAATGAAGTCTGCTATTTAAACATCGAGATTCAGTGGTCCCCTCACCCCCAGAGCTGTCCGGGGCCCGGGTCTGTAGTCCCGGCAAGTCCATCACTGTTCGTAAATATGAACTCAATTTGTTTTTTTGAATTTTAATGACCTGTTTTCATTCACATTTGCTCACCGTTCAATTTCTCTTATATTCTTGACGCCGTTGGGATTAATTTTATATACACATCAAACCATTTCTTTCAACTTTCTCCTTCATCTGCTTTCTGCTTCATAATGGTAGTCGGTCTAAACCTCTGTCAAGTAAATATACAGGCCGTTTTTTTACCTGATCCAACTATTGCTAACTCGGAAACGGCAAGACCTAGAAGGTCGGTTGAATTGGACAAAAGTTTCCTATTTTGTAAAACTGGAATACTATCTTATCAGATCGACAATATCAGTGGTTGTTTTTGAAATGGTCGCCAAAAAAAAGGATCGTTTCGTTTTTTGTCTCTACCACTTTCATTTCGGATGATATAAAAAAAGGCAGAGGAACTTTCAAAATCTACTATTTCATATTTTTTATAATCTGATAAAAACAAATATGAAACGTATTGTTTATTATATTTTATCATTGCGTTTCAAATTGTATCAGGTTATCACAGATATAAAACAGTTTCTTTGCCATTGTCATATCATTCCAAATATCAAATATCATTCCAAACTTCAACAACAACAACTGATATTCTCGATCTGAGAAGATCAACTTCTTTGCATGATCTACACATCCATGTATAGAGTTACTTATTCGCAAATTGATTACTTCCTTCTTTTTTTTTTGGAAGATTCCCTTATCCTTTTTTTGTATCAAGATGGAGTAGTAGAAAGCCAAAAACTTTCTTTCCCAAAAATTAATCACTCCTAAAAAT
>WOGP01006356.1:0-12436 GCA_015342065.1 Leptinotarsa undecemlineata | reverse complement strand
AATTTTTTGAAAAACAAATATCGTTTGAGATTAACGGACGCCCACCTAGAAGACACACTTCAAATATGCTGTTCCTCTCGAGAACCAAACTATAAAAAAGTGGCTCAAGACCGTCGGTGTAATTCCTCACATTAATTTTAAACCAAAATAATTCATAGGTAATTTTTATCAGTTGTTTTTTCTGGACCTCATAAAAATTTTCCTACAGGCCACATGTGATGGAATCGGCCGATATTTGATGAAAATCCTTAACGTATTCAAGAAACACTTTATTGTAAGATTTTCACTACTGCTGTAATAAAATTAGAAACGTGAAAACCTCTGTGTAAATGATCTACCAAGAATTGCTATTTCTGCAACCAATAATGAATAAGTAATAGTAATCATAGGTATATTATTCAGCAACTGAAATAAAACAAATTCACTTTATTGTCACTCCATTTTATTTATAACCTCAAAATTCCTTTGAAAACCTGAAAAATAATGAAGTTCAATGAATAAAAAAAACAAATATTGTAATTATGAAGAAGCCACTTTTTCATATTATTTTTGTAGGAGGAATATGAATGAATAACTTTTCAAGTGTTTTCAATATAGTATTTGAACACTGAGGAACCCCAAAACCTTTATAAAACTCAGTATTAATATTTCATGTCAATAAACTTCATTTATAAGTTTAGCTCTATCAGTTTATCACTGTTTGGGAACATGTGACTTAACTGTGGTCACTTGGATAAGTATTAGCGTTTTGGATTGAAGCTTAACAAAATTTCAAGTATATAATTTTTTTAAGTATTAGTTGTATTAAAAAAAGTATTCTAAAATATTTTGGGATATACATTAGGTACGTATGCATGGTATCAAACACATTTCCAAAAACAGTCGACATCCGTATTGAGGCTTACTAATCACAAAATTAACTTGCCCAATTATATATTTTTATGACAATATTTGAACCAAGAATCCTTAATTTTTGAATTTGATATGTTCTATCCAGTAATTCAATTCTGAAAACTCATAACCTCAAAAATGTAAACACTCATGAATCAATTAACTGTCGATGCAAAAAATATTTGGCATTAAGAAGTGATAACATATTGAGGGAGTTGTGATTTTTTTCAATATGAGACACATAAATAATGTAATCAATTTTTGAGATGGTCACAGAGTTGGCGTTTCAATTGTCTGAATTCAGAAATTGCTCCATTTTAAATATAGCTTTACTGAATACTTATTCCACTACTAACAATAATAACATTTTTCAATACCGACTAAAATTATAGCCTAATTTGATACCAGTGGAATAGTTCTTATATGAGATACTCTTGAGCGATATTTTTGTGTGAAATTATTTCAATTTGGTTGGAAACATTTTATTTTCACCATAATATCACATCTGTCAAATATTGAAATAATTGAAAATCGTCTCTAATGAATATTATTATATCCATGACATTTGGTGTATGCATATGCTCTAAATACAGCAATCATAAATAAATTATTAGGTTATGTAGTCATTTGGTTACATAATGATAGTTTTATAAGCAAATATTTTTACAATAAGATTTGATATGATACTGTGAAATTTTATTTTTTCTTAAATGAAAGAATTTAAAAATATTGCCTTATCTAATACTTTAATGTTGTAAAAAAAGCATTACAGAGTAATTAGTATTTTCAGATTCGACAATGTTTTTTCCACTGTGTTTGAATTTAACATTTTTTTGGAAGTACCGCGAAGAAATTTTGATCGGCTAAGAGCTTCAAAATACATTGTATGAGTATTGAATCAAATTTCCAAATAATGTTTGCAAATTCACCAAGAGCTTTCACTATTTATGGTTGTCAAACATGTTTTTCAAACTTTAGTTCATATTACAAGGTTGGTATTTTTGAGCATATTATTTTTCTACCAATGCCGTCTATGTCAGGTTAGGGGCAGTTATGGGAATACCCTCCTGGATGAAACATAAAAGAACATTCAAGGTTTTTTTATTGATCAAAAATAAATGACTTGAATAAATTTTTTTAAAGAAATATAAATCATTACCTATGCGTCACGAACTTTCTTTTCTTTTTTCTTCTTCAAGAATGAAGGAGTTCTTAACCCCTTCTTCTTCTTTTTGTCCTTCTTTGGAGACCCTTCAGAAACAGAGTGGTCCTGAAAATGAGTTCATTATTAAAAAAAATACTGAAAATATACTCAAATTATTATTTTCTCATACTTTCTGGACATTCACAATTGGAAGCAAAAACAATACCTATTTATCAAAATAATGTGTATTGTGAATAAAGAGCAAAAGTTTACTACAGATGTGGTGCACTTATTGTAGAGATAACGCCACCTGGCTACATATTTATAGTTGAAATATTGTGCTTTCCAGGACACAATTAACATTACATAAGAGTCCGATGAAAACTTTTCAATACCTGGAAGCACTGCTTCTCGATGCGCTTTCCATAAACCATCATCAGGAGATGACTACATAAAAAGCATTATTTAAAAATAGAAATGAATTAACTGGGGCCACCTCATTAATGGGAATCTGTTAGATAACGTAGGTCATTTTTGTTTTAATCTAACAATTATTTGATGAAATTCTTTGAAGGGTGTATAAATGCCTAAGAATGATTCGATTCTGATGAATTGTCATGAGTCGGAAACTCTTCTTGTAGTCCAACCTGTATTTGTTTGTGGGGGCGAGAAATCAAGATCAGATACAATCCAGACCTGTTGGGGATAGTTTTCTTGTATTTTCATAACAAATTGAATGCTACTTGGCGAGACCCAATTACTTCTAGGGCCGTTGGTTATCCCAGAATATTTTAATTAACTTATGTTTGGGTTCAAATTAGTCTTCTCAGATAAATCAATGGCATAGATTTCTGTCTAAAAATAAGCTCGTATAGGAACTCTAAGAAGGTTCTGGGGTTGCAATTGTAAACACCTGTACCCAAACTGAATGTTTTTAATCCATCGAGGCACCAATAATTATCTGATATCAGTATCTCCTACTCCTGGAGATACCAGTCCTCTCAAAGTATGTTTTGAGCAATTGGCAATAAGCATGATTCTGTATGTCGTCCATCTAGTCTCTCACTCTCTCTTTCCAAAATATGTGAAGAGGAGGTAGCTCACTAAGGATTTCTATGACTGATGGCACCTGAGATAGCCAGTCAAGCTGGTCATTGTTCACGTTCGTTGTAACTGTTTCAGCTACCAAGCAATACTCTCACATATCCAATGATTTTTTTTAGACTCCACTACGAGATTTTCCACAAATTCACCATGTCCGTAGTTTTAGATTGGCTTTTTGTAGAACCTTTTACAAGTGAACGTTCCAACATCAGTTTTATTTTGAGAATGATAAGATTTTTCACTTCCATTGCAAATGAAATAATCTCAACGAAGGAACCTGGATACCAACTATGAATATCGTGCAACTTTCTTCCTGATGATGGGTCGTCAGTATGAGCTTGCTGATTTACCTCTTTTCTGTCAAGGATATCAAGCAATCTGTATCTCAAAAGAGACCATAGAAGGCAGATATTATACTGCCCTTAAAACCTAATGGTCTTATTTCGAAAGTCAGCAAATTTCTATTTATGAGCAGAGTGTGAATTCAGTCAGTGAGGTTAAACATTTTTTGTACTTTTCAGCAGATGCTAATCCACTTTCTTTATTTACTTCTTTGAAAGTTTGAAAGCTCATCTATGGTGGAAAGTCTAGACCTCAACCTATTGGATATGGAGGGGCAGGAAGAATATTCAAATTCTCAGAATTCAAAAACAAAGCAATCGTGATCCAACACAAAACCGCTCTGTTTCAACCCACCACAGGTCTCATCAATGGTTCTGAACTAAACCACGAATGGATTGCCTGTCCTTAAAGCTGAGAAAGTAAAAGCGGTGACAGCTCTCTTTACGAAGACGCCATCTGTGGGATCGACAGAAAGCTCAGCCACTAAAATCAAAGATACACGAGGTTCTTCAAGGCGGTCGGTTGCCAAGATTTGATATCGACCACCGAACGGGCTTTGGTTTCAACTATTTGCCGTACAGTGAAAAAGAGACGATAAATCTTTTTCGGTAGTAGTTGTTAAAGTTTGCCTTTGCAAATGAACAATTTGAAGCGTCTCGTTTATCTTTTGATATTCGTGGATTGAATCTATAAATGAAATGCCAATGGAATTTAGTACGTTACCATCAATAAGACCATACATGTAGGGATATATATGCATTCAGAATTTGTGTAATAGATCACATTTTTCAACAACATGGGCGTAACTATGATTCTAGGGGGCTACATCCCTCAGTAGTAAACTGTGGGAGGCGATGATGGTCCTCAATCCCATTCTCAATAATCAACAAAAAAATCGTTGAACATTTCACTCCTCTAATCAATTGTCAGTTTGATAAATCACTCCAGCCTAATCAGAATGAAACTTGGACATGATTAAAAACACACACACACACATTCAAATAAATAAAATCACTGGATATCATATTTATGAACTTCAGCACTGAAAAGCAACCAACACAGAATTTATTTTTCGGACAATTATTTGTGTAGGATAGTAGCTAACAGCCTCTTATGATAAAACCATAAAAAAGAGTTCTCAATATTGAAAATTTAGTCATTTTATTTGTTGGAAGAGACTGACACTTATTGAAATTTTGTTGTCAGCTGCCCAGAACTTGTTTTGTTGAATATGAAAATTTAGTTCAAATATGTGACTTCTGAAATAGATATACAAATGTTTATTTTCAATTGTATATTTACTGTTATATTTTTAATCTTTAATAATTTCGTGTGCTTGTGCAAAAACTGTGACATCAAACGAAAAGAAATCATATTACATTTGGTCAGTAGATAATGAGGAATTGAAAAATATTTTTTAGTCTCTCTTTAAAGAATGATAAAGTGTAATTTCCGTACGAGAGCAAGAATAAAAAATTATTGTGTACACCAGAAAATTGCTGTAGATGTATAGAAAATACGTACTGTTACATTAACTGGGTTATACCAAATTAATCATAAAGAATATATTTTTTCTTGAAATTTTAGCACTCTGCAGTTCAAAGGTTGAGACCTTAAAAACATATTCATATGAAGTTTTTCTCTTAAAAAGGACCCAACAATAACCCCTTTCAATATAAAGCTACTGTTAGAGCAAAAGGTTGCATGTAAAAAATGTGCACTTTACAGAAGAACATATTTCATTTGTTCATTAGGATTTGAAATTTCATTCCCAACTGCTTTTTCCATTGAATGAAATATAAAATTTTATCTGGAACTGTAGGACCTTTTGCACCAACAGTAGTAATAAGTATATTATTAAAAAATTCCCCATATGTATATATTGAATGTAACAAATGAAACCTTACCTCTTTACTACTCTGAGATAGTGTGCTCATGTGAGCATCCGACTGGTCCCCATTGAAAGTATTTTCACCTAGAATAGTAAAAAACTATCATCAAAAAATATTTTCAAATTCAGTTTTTGCAACATGACTGGTTTGAAAGTTGCAAAAACTATTTATCAGCATGCAAACAAACAGAAAACAAAAAGTTAGTAATGTAAGACAAGATTACCTTGTTATGGTTTACCAAAACCAAAAGAATCAAACGTATGCGAAGTACGAAGTTACTTTGGAAGAAGTTAAAACCTATTGCACTTCCTGTAGTGATATTAATAATGTAAAATTTTTTTTAAGCAATACTCTCAAATTGGAATTTTATCTTCAACCAGTATAGTTCTTAGAAATGATTATGAATTACGACATGTAAATGTAGCATGACAAATTATAAGTCAGTTCTACATCAATCTTTTCAATTTATTTGAATTTTACTTATTCATCAAAGATAAAAAATTTAAATATCTCACAATATGTAATGAATATTTATGGCTCATAGAGCAAACTTCAACCTTACAGGTGAATGTCTGCCAGAAAACATTTACCAGAACCTACTGTGTAGGTAGTTGGAAAAGATGAATGTTTTGAAATATTCATTTTCTTGTATGTATGTATCTCTTCTCGATTCAGTTTTGAGACACGTTTTGATTTCTGCATCAGTCACTTTGCTGTTTGGGTAGGATATTTCCTGCACCGATGAAAGGTAATACCTCGAAACCGGTCTGTAGGTGATCTACTCGAATAATTTCAGCATAGTCCTGCTGCTGGATAAACGAGACTAACCTCTGTGAGGTATCTTGCATGAATATCTGTCAGATATACGCGGTATCAGACGGGGAAGTAGTTGTTTACCGGCAGGGATTTACCACAACCTACTGTGTAGGTTGGCACCCTGGACATAAGAGTGATATAAATGAACTCTTTTACAGAGAAATTCTTTTAAGTTTGATATTTTCATCAACCTACTTCCAAAAAGTACAAAAAACTTCAGTGATGTCTCATCAAACATTGCTTCTATACGCTAAGTGAATATTCACAATCAAATTCTGACTATATGATCGATGCTTGAATTGTATTATTATATTCTCACTGTCTATCAAAACAATGTATTTTAGGTTTTTACTCATTTACATGTATATGACTATAGTTCAATGTTCGATATCATAAAATTAATATTTTTAATGTTTGGTAAAGTCTTGTAAGAATATCTGATAGTATTTTTGACATCTATCTATCATGCCCAGAACTAAAATATTCTTTCAAGAAATCCTCAGAATGAAAGTTTCAAGAATCCTATTTAAGGGAAAATAAAAAGTTGTTTTAAAATGCTGTTGGTGGTTTATGTTTCAAAATCATATGTAAGGTAAGTCATTGGCACAATTATGAAACAGAAAAAATCCAGTATTGTAAGATTTTGAAGATTTATGATATTTACATATAATCCAACTCAGAGTATTGCTTCAAATTAATAATGCAAAATAATTTTTCGAACTGAAACTATATTCAATAATTGAGTATAAAGTATATAAAGGCAAATCAAGTTATACAAAAACTGTTTCAACTTCAAACATTTTTGAACTTAAATGTACAAACAGATCAGTGAAACTAATTTAGATAATCAGAATTTGGCAGCCTCATAGCCCATCCAGTCTCCAGAATTGTCAAATTCATTTTCTTTATTTTCTGACTGACTTTTTTTGAAAGTGGCTGTTTTGGATGCGACATAAGCATTTGTATTGATTGTTTTCGTTCTAAAAAAATTAACTTCATTTGATAAAACAACATTACTTTCAGGCCTATCAAAAGATATATAAGAATCCATGCAACGTTCTGTTAAAATCTTATCTACTTTTTCTGAATCATAACTGCTTTCCACACTATTATCATCTTGATTACAATGCTTGTTGAAGTTAGAATCACGTAGAATATTGAAGTCATGATCGTCCATGAACTGGTAAAATAGGTTGACACGAGGTTCTTCTTTGATCGGGGATAGTGCCCTTTTTGGAACAATCAAGTCTTCAGGTGGTCTTAAAGTTATGTCATCCACATTTATAATTGGTCTTTGAGGAGTATTTAGCTTTTTCGGAAGACTCGGCGAATTTGACACTGACATCCAATAGATATCGGATCCAGACTTTACGGTTTTCTTGTGGAAAGTGGTAATTTCAAAATTTTCATCTTCGTTATCTCTGATTTTCCTCTGCTTCCTTTTTTGTTCTGGGGTAGAGTGAAAAACGCTTTCATCACTGTTATCAAAAGGTAAAGCAAACTCTACCAATTGTCCACCTGTTTCAAGAGAATTGAAGAAGTGATCTAAGATATCATTCAAGAACTCTGAAATACTGAACACCTTGTCAGAAACTGTATTCGAACCACCAGAATCTCCAGAATTGTTGAATCGTTCGTCGATTTCGAGAAGTTTCAACGTATGAGTAGCTAAAGAAACTCTGATCTCATTTTTTTCCTCAGGGTCTAAATTAGTTCTATAAAACTCACTGTAGACTTGAGTCATCTTAGTTAAAAGTTTAGAAAAGTTTGAATCGTGTAATACTTCCGGGAACAAAATCAACTCTTTGAGCTCATAGCACTGTTGTATCAAATATTCCAGAATTAAGTTAGAAAGCTGGATAATAATCTCTTCCACAGTCTTATCCAGGACTGCATCTTCATATACTGTCTCCATCATGGTGCAATCATCAATACCTTCATCTCTGCTAGTGTTATTAGGAATATTTAGATAATCTCTCTGATTATTTTCAGTGATTTTTTGAACATCAACTTCAATTTGTTCAACTTTATTTGGATCCATATTCGTAGGATTCTCTGATATATCAGAGCTACTTCCAGTACTTGGAATCATAGCAGCCACCTCTGAAGTGATTTGAACTAAAGATTCATTTGCTTCTTGGTCATCTTCATTAAACTCAATAATGTCTCCTTTCGTTGATTCATAATAACTTTCATTCATAACTTCAAATGATTCATACTCAGACTCTGAACTTAGATCTACAAGCATATGCTCTTGCATATTCGCCAAAATACGTTTCTCAAATGAAGTTGTTTTATTTTCATTATCTGGTTTTGTTTGACAAGTTCTGTAACTGTCAATATATAAAGGTGTATAAGTAACTTTATTCAGGTCTTCTCGACTTGATACATATTCGAAATTGTTCATATAAGCTGTTTGACAGGCCTGATTATTCAAGACAGGACTTTTTCGGAAATTCAAAGCGCTTGCTAACGGAAATATAAAGCCAGTAAGAGTTTCAAAAGGTATTTTCACAGAAACTGAATGGGCCTGTCCTAAATTAATAGTCACAGTAGAGTTATTAGATTTAGATCCATGATTAAAAAGATAATGAGATGACTGGTTATGTTTTGCTACAGAGACTAGCACAGGACGTCTAATTGCTATTTGGGTTTGACGTGTAATGTGGAAATGGGTTGGATTAGGAACCAAATAAGAGCCTTTCGGGAAACCAGCATGGCTATGGGTCCTGTAGTACATGGGCTGTATCAATTTATGACCTGAAAGAGATTCTGATTGTTGTAGATCTGTTTGACAAATGACATTTGTTACCCTACGATCTGTAATTTGCTAGAAGCGAAAAAAAAAACAAAAAAAGAAATGAAAAAACGAAAAAGGATTATAGGCAGAGTTTTACTGGTTATTTGGACATTACCCCTATATTTGAAGTAAACGTCAACTTACCCTTAAAGCTGTCTACAGATATCCTTTCAGCTTTGAGGAACTTTTCTACTGGAGAAGCTTCAACTGAACATGCAAAATAAAAAAAACATGCCATCATGCTACATCAAAAACATCACCAATCATAGTGCAATCAAAGGATCACGTTTGAACATTTCGTTTCCAATACCATTGAAGAATGGGTGTCCAATGCATCAAAATTTTGTCGAGTTTTGTTTTGTACTGAGGCAAATTTTGAAAAATAATTTCTCAACTCAATTCAGTCATGGGACTTCAATTACGGCAATAATATATACACTAAATCTATTCGAAATTCATTTACCTTGAAAATACTTTCACTCCTTGATCTTAGTTTTCTATTCAATTGACTTAGTAATAATGTTAATTGGCCTAATGAAATGTGATAATTCAATTTTAACGGAAATTAAACATGAACTTACGATTCTGATACTTTCAATTTCAACAGACTTCAAAGATTATTGAACAAAAGCCATTTTTTGTGAAGGAAGTCGCAGCTTTTCATTGACTTTTTTTTCTGAATTTTCACCTTTTACAATCTACACCTGTATAAAGATCTACATTATATTTTTTTTTTCATTTCGTGGTTGTTGAAAATACGGAAAAAGGTTGATGAAAAACTTCAAGGAAATGGGGAATGAGTATAACAAAGCCAAAATTGAGCGGGCAATACTACCCAGGAAAGAAACTGTAAATGAAACAGTTTTTTCTGGCTTGTGTGAAGAACATTGCAGACTGGATGGGAAGAATTCTGGAGAAACAACGTGAAATTAATATTAAGGTCAACAAAAACCATCAGAAAGAGTCTAAGGCCAGCTAAGGCCCCAGAAGAAAAAATACTGAGAGTATACCAGATTTCACTGTAGCTGTGCATCCGGCTCTCTAAACAGAAGTGATATTGTCTGAGGCATATCGATGAATCAGCAGAAGCAGAACGTGCATTCGGAGAGGGCACCTATGAGATGGCCTTTGAAGAGACCTACGTACTTGATAGAACGCCGAGCTACTATAAAAGGCTATTTAGGGAGGCGATAGAATTTCTGAAAGACAGAAACAATTTCAACAGAAAGGAAGAGGAATTTATCATCAACTAAGTCTGGATCCCTGCACTTATTATATTGGGTCATTTAATTCATCCAATAGGATAAAAGCAGAGACTCAAAACATGAAAGTTGTGTCTGCTACAGACATAGAAGAAATCCTGATGCAATCAATTTTTACTTCTGATGTATTTTCTAAGTGAATAAAAAGTTGACTTTTTAATATCGTTTTTGATTTCAATTGAAAAAAAAAAGAGCAAATACATATAATTCATTAGCAAATTTGTGAATATGTAGATAAACCTACTTATGAATTTTTAATTTCGACGGTAATGATCTGTTGTAAGACTACATCATTGATTTTATATCTAAGATTAAAGTTTTGCAATCGGATAGAATAATTTAAAGCACTGATTATTATTTAGATGTACTGTTTATGATATTCACCAACAGATCAAGAAAACATTACTTACGTAAAATCTTCTTAAAACAAAAAAAACTTGTTTGGGATATCTTCATTATATTGAAAATACCAATTCTTTGAATAATTATTTACTAAGTACAATTTTTTACCCAACAAAATTCGGCAGTGCTCATTCAATTGTCAATTATATGCTTTCAATAAAGAGTACTTTTCTGGGAAAAAACCTTTGGTCTTTCTGATTTGGGTTGAATGTTTTAGTGCATTGTCTTTTGACTTTTCCTCTACCACATGATAGGTTCATAAAAGAAAGACGCACAATACAGGAAATAACAGGCACTAACGGTTTCTCGAGGGGTATTGTAGATGACATAATAAGGAAGAAGTTTAGGTTAAGAATGAACGAAAACTCGACTTTGTTAGGTTTACTGATTACTACATAAGGACACATTGCAAAAATAAATTTAGATAGGCAATATTGCGAAATTAATTTCATATAGCTGAAAATTGTCAACAGTTAAACATATAATATATATAAATAATAGATAAGGCAAAATTGTAAAATAAATTTTGGGTGGTATGCCTGTGTGGGTGGTACGACTATAGGGTTTACCTGTATAGCATAAATAGTGTTAGCTTCGCTTTAGTTTCTATTTTGATCTTCTTTTTGAAGATGATCACTTGGTGATCGAAACACGTGTCGAGGTGTTTGAAATAACGATTTAGTGTTGGGAAAAAACTCCAGTAATAGTCATTACTACACCAAAGGTTCCAAACAGTGCATTATAAGATTGAATAAGTGACAACTAAATTGACAGATATAGCTTCAATAAGATGGCTGTTATCAATTGTTAAAATACAGAAGTCCTTGTTCGAAAGTGAGAAACTTTTAAAGAAAGGAAAAAAAAATTAAGGAAGATGGAAAAGTGGAAAGACAAAAAGATTTTTTCCCAAAAACTAATTTTTCATAAAAATGTTCACTTTTGAATGTATGTCAACATTCCATCTTTCCTCAGCCAACAAGTAAATTATATCACTATACTTCTAATACCCCTCAGAAGTCCGAACGAGGAATTAGTTGAAAAATTTGGGACTTTCTATTCATGGAAACTTGCGGCAGAATGATAAAATCGCAGACAGCCGTCATTAGAGTCTGTAATTTTTTTAAGGAAAATAGTTATAGATAAAGACAAATATAAAAGCTTTTTTAGAAATATTTTTATCTCACATTTGAGTCCCTTAAAAAATATATCAAGAAAAAATGGTGAATATTCGTTAACTTGAAAATTATCTTTAAATATTTTTGAACTGTCGATCAAGTTCCATGCCACCTAGCATTCGGACTTCTCATTGGTATTCAGTTCCTTTTGACCCAATCAATCGGAAAAAAGTTTTTACGGCAAAAAAATAAAATAAAAAGAAATCGAAAATAAAATCCTATGTTGATTAAAAACCATTTCTGAAATTGACACAGATACAAGCACTACTAACACACAACTAATCCAAACAAATATCTACTACAGCAAGCACCAAGAGGCAATAAAAAATTATTTTAAAGTATATAAACTTCTTGTAAATGCATGATTTAACACTCAAATATATCATAAGAACTAATCTAGTTTTTTCTAACATGAAGTTAAATGTTAAATAACGATTGTTTTCAAATTAATAAAAAATATAAAGAGTTGTTGGATATGTTTGCCACCATTTTTCACACAGGTATAAATATTATAATAATAAATCTTTATTTTTCAGTTAAAAAGCATAAATGTATGAATACATTCCAGCAATAACTGACAAAAACGTCATAATTAATATAGAAATGAA
>WOGP01006355.1:0-12442 GCA_015342065.1 Leptinotarsa undecemlineata | reverse complement strand
ACAAAGTTATTATTCGTCCATCTGGTGTGGAAGATATATATTTATCCAGATGAAAGAAAGCTCAGAAATCTTGGTTTATTAAGAAAAACTAATTTTCAGTAATTGTAACGTCTAGTTTTCATGATTTGAAATTTTCAAATAATTATTATTGTAATAATTATAAATAATTTAATAACCATATTATATATAAATATTTCATTGATGAACATTTCGTGAAGGTGTGTCAATATTCAAATGAAAATCTCTATTTTCACTTGCAGGCGCTTGTACTCTTGGCTCTTGGAAACTGAAGTCAACAATCTGCAGGTATTTCAGATAGAAGGAGAACACAATGAAACTCCAACTCATCAAGATCATTCAATAGCTTATGATTTGTTGAATGATGCACTGAAAATAATTTTGAAAAGGTGCAGCACCAAAACCCCCTTAGATATAAAGCCTTACAGACTGCTTACTTCACTTTTTGATAAACCCCAAATAGGGCCCGTCATTTTGGATAGCATTCTTTATGATGTTTTCAGAACTCTTTATATCTCTTGTCTACATCAACAAAAACATAGAAATAGTGTCGTGAGGTGCGTCTCTTTCAATGGCGATCTGACCAGTTTGAAAAATGATGATAATTCACTAAATAAACAGTTTGTTACTAAAAACTGTCAAGAACTGATTAAAAATGCGAACCTTCTTTTCAATACACTACAGAGTTATTACATCTGGTCCTATATAGAAAAATTATACATAGAATCAGTTAAAACTATCAAGGATTATAAATATCGAGATAGGTGTCAAGTAAATGATATTGGGAGTGGACCACCACATATTTTGGAAATTTGTATTCTGACAGACTTTTTACTAGACATTATACCAATCGAATCTTATGCCGAAAGTACGTCCAATATATTGCCCAATTTGTATTCGAATATAATAGTCACAATGAAAACCAATCTACCAGACCTGAATCATCATGAAATAACTGAAAGTTTACGTTTGTGCACAAGAATTTTAACTAAAATTCAACCTATCACATTGGCACACATTCAGAACACTAACAATGAATTAGAAACGGATTCCTTCAACGAATTAATTGAGAAATCCCAAGAAACTTCTCATGTACCGGAAGATAAAGCAGAAAACGAAGAGGAAAGAACACTAGAAAAAAGTAAATCAGATTCTAGAATAAACGAAAACTTGAATAATTTAGACAAAAATGAGTTGACGATAGATGAGAGTAGTAGGGAAAGATCTTACAGCAACCAAATGTTGAAGAAAAAGGAAAAATCAAGCCCTAGAATAGAAAAGAAGGGGAAAAATAAAAAATCAAAGTCCACTCCAAAATTGAATGACTTGAAAAATGAGAATATCGAATCGATTAGTTCAGAAAATGCTTCCCCTGACAAACGCGAACAGGCTATTCCCGAAATCAACAAAACAACCAAAGTTGAAAATAAATACTTCATTAAGTGCTTGGAAGAATACAAAAAGTTTTATGTGAGCTTCATTAAAATCAAACTGTTGCCTAGTACTGACATAAAAGCCTTTTTTAAATCTCTAATTTATGATAGAAGTGAAAGAATCAATGAGCTGAAGAATTTGCTAGATTCCCGATTACAAGATGACGCAAGTGAGTTTTCACCAGTTGGTTATGCTAATATCTTATTCAACAATAAAATTTTGTCAGTGTCCAATATAGCTTCAGAAAGTGTAACAAACCATTACGAGAAATGTATGACCGTTGCCTCAAATATACTCCTGGAATTTTCGGCCTTTTCAAATTTATTGGGCCATCAAGCAGATAATCGTGTACCTGACTGGGTAGAATCGCTCATTGTGGTTGCATGCTGCCAAGATTCCTCTAGAGAAATACTAATGACTGCAATGAGCACTCTTCTAGAAATGTGCAGCTTGGCCAAGAATCAAGTGTTGAATAAAGAAGAAAAAGTTTCAACTATAGTTATTACAGGCATTTTATCTTTGTCCAGTGTCAAGTACATTGAAGAGAACACCGTTGTTATAGAGGTGAGTATATTGATAATTGTTTTGTTTCTAATAAAGTTTGTACCATAATGGATATTTACTTTGTCAGCTTTGAGAAATCTAAAGGATAATAGGAATGGAAATGAACTGTTTATTAGTTGGGGTGGAAAGTTTGTAGGCTAAAATAGACAAAATTATTTTTTATTAAATTTTATTTTATTATTTAATGTAGTTGTCTTCGGGGGCAGTATAGTGATTATAGCAGTCATACAATTCTCAATACCATTTTTATAGTACGCTTTATCTTCACCCTCAATATGGGCCTCAGTTTCGACTGTTACCTCTTCATCGGCACTACATTTTTTTCAGCGAGCATTCTCTTGAGGTCTGAAAACAGAAAAAAAAACGCTGTGGGCCAGACCTGGAGAATACGGGGGATGCAGAAGCAATGAGCCTTTTTCCTGAAGTACGAAAAGTCACTCACTAGCAGCGCTAGTAGTTCGGTAGGGACAAACACTGCCTAATGATCATATAAACATATTACAATTAAAAAAGAATGTTTTTAACAGAAGATGTTCCTGGAGAAAAACTAAAATTTGGAACGGTAAAGGATAACAATGTTGTAACATTAAAACGATGACTTGCATGCCGTAATTTAAAAGTAACTGGAAAAAAGTGAATTAATAGACAGGTTAGTATACAGACTCTAGTAAAAGAGTAGCGGTAGATTCAAACTGTAATAAATGAAATTAAAAATAATTATGATTTTCAGATTTATTTCCGATTGAAATATGAATCAAATATAGATGGTAATGAAATGATTTTAATTGAATATAATAAATGAATATGATTTAATAAACGATTGAGGTTATATTCCATTCTAGTCAATGGTAATCAACGATGAAAAATTTACTATACATTTCATGTTTAAATACATATGAATATTTATTTGTTTTTGACACTGTTTATATTTTTAAATAATAAATTAATATTACGCAAATAACACTGTTTCACATGTGAACAGATTGTTTGTACCTAGTACTAGTGCTGCCCCTCGTGACACGTTCACTATACTATTCTCAGGAAAAAGGCTCATTGGCAGCATCTATTCAATTTCTTTATCTTTTTTTATCTGGTATTGGGTATCTTCAATTGTATATGCTTTATCTTGATCGTTGGTGAATGAACATTATTATTATTATAAACATGAAAATAATAATTGTTTTTTCACAAAAGGGTTAGTCGAGTCCTTTCCCCGAAGCTTCTACACATTCGGGAAGGCGCGCCATTATTAATAAACAGTTACCACTCCCCACAATGTGGGGTAAGCGCTCATTGTGTCTGAGAATCATGTGCTCTGAACAGATGTAATGAGCAAAACATGACAGCCGTCTGCCTTCGTCAAGCCAGCATGATCTTGAGATTCAAGAGTAGAGAAGGATTCAGTCCACCAAGGTCTCCAATAATCAGAACAACCGCATAAACAGAGTGTTGTAGGATTATTCCTACAACTATTTACTTTAGAAACATTTCATTTTTTTATTGACTTTTATTATTAGTATTATACATTCTTGTTAGAAAATTAACTTTTCATAACTATTATCGAGCAGTCGGACAAAATGTTCATCGACTTGGGTTTCTTTATGTGAATTCCTTTCATTTTGTTTTCACTCAGTATGTTTGTATTTTATCATATCAAATCATTGAAATATTCTCTTCTCTCGAACCAAGGTTTATTGCCGAGAAACAACTTGATATTTTAGAATGACAGACTCCACTTGGGTAAGATTTTTATGTATTAGACAATAGCCCAAGTGGTTAATCTTCTGTGAATATATTTATGACCCCGACCATATTGTCACTGGCGATTATTTTCGAAAGGGACTCAAAAAACATTTTTTGAAACCATGGTTTTGATTCATTCTGTTCTGGGATTTCGGTCGGGCTGTTCCTAATTTTTATTCTCCTCGCCACGAGGTTTCACTATTTTCTGTTTGTTCGTTTTGTTGGTGTTGTTGATACATTTTATAATTTGTAAACGCTACGTCCCATTAAATTATAATTCACCTATCACCCTGCCCCGACAATCGTCTGGATAGTCTGCGGAGTTCAAAGAAACTCCTCTTGTCTGACGATTTTCTCACCGGGCGAAAAACATTCCATGACAAATATCGTCTTGCTGTGTTGATCGAAAAGAACTACATCAGAACTACATAATGAAGCACCCTCAGGGCCGCGTTATGTCGAATGACATAACATGCTGGGACATCATATGCTGAACATGCTAACAGCAAGTGCATTTGGGTCTCATGTACCTTATTATCAATATTATTGTCAAATTAGATGTGTTAATAGTTCTAAAGACATAAAGTACCGTCAAAACAAAGACGACCAACAGCGGAGTACCGCAAGGGTCAGTCTTGAGGCCTATACTATGAAATGTTCTTCAAGTCGGACGCAATCTTATAGAATTTGCATAAGATTTCGCCATGAAAGAGCTTAGCAAATATTGCGCATTAGAAAGATCATAAAGGCTTGAGATTGGTAGCAGTTAGAATCGAAGCCATACTTTACATGAAAAAAAGCAAAATCAATCCAGTTTACTTCAAAGTCGAAGGTGTAACAGTTTCGGTCAAAAAAACTATTAAATGCTTATGGCTAAATATATCATCTATGCCCAACATGCGAATAACATTGTATCGAAGAGTATCGTCACTCTCTCGACTTTTACCAGATACCGAAGGGTGTCGTTCTTCTTACTGTGGTCAACTCAAAATTATTGAATGCAGGACCTGGTGGGTACTTGGTGTTTTCAGAGAAAGGTGACTCTCAGAAAAAAAGTTCACGGGATAGCGAAAAAACTAGCTGAGAATAACCTGAAGCCAATATGGGCAATATAAATGAGATGGTGGAAAATTTAACACATGGACTTTTCAGTTGATTCCAAATATCTTACCTAAACAATTTTCGGACAGGAATGAAAATTCAATTTGAAAATTGATAGTATTGTGGCCAACAAGACGACGCAAACCACACAGTATTCTGCTGTTTCAGGTGACACGTCCATGGAAGCTTTGAGCAACAAACACAACCATCAAAGTAAAACGATATTTGTCGAGGAGTTTTTAGCTTTGGGTCCGGCGATTATTGTCCAGAAAGGGTAGTTGATATCGAGATTTTCTTAAAATAGTTGTTGGAGTCCTAGATGGAATGAAGCTTTTCCATCAATTCAAAAATACAGTGGAGAATTTGATAACTGATATATCCTATTTCAGTTCTGAAGAGTATTTTACGCTTGTTATTAAATCTAAAGCAAATGATTCAGAGTTGTCAACTATAAAAGTGCATTTTGGGGTAGTTCTATTAGTTATCTTCTCAATACTATTTTAGTTTGACAGAAAAAAGCTATCGGATATATATCGAAGTCTATTTATTCTGATTCATGCATATCAGCCGATTTGAGTCACACCAATTAAATTATTTTCTTAGACAAAACCATATTATCCAACTTCCCACTTTCGCTTCTCAAGAATAAACCGGCTTGCCGCAATAAAGGAGAAATTTCGACCCATATCATTAGTGGTGCTAGGCTGAATCACGAATGCAAGGTTAGATGTCATTGTATCTACTCCCTTAGCCTCGTTTTTTGAGTCCAGTACCTAAAACATTAGTGTTTCAAATTAGCACCAGTGAGGAAAACTTGGCGGATTGAAACAGCGATGGCTGGTTTTGCAATACAAATGCTATGTCTTTGGTGAAAGGCAGAAGATGAATCTCTTTCGAGGGTTGATGTCAAAGCATGGCTTCGGAAAGGACCGCATTGGGGAGCGCCGATTATCTTTCATAATCGTGAATTCAGTATTTTGTCGATCTTATATATGTCGTATTCGCCTTTACTCTCTCAGGTCTGTCGTGATGAAAAATTCAGTTATTTGCCAGGTAATCATAAAATGTTGACGTTATCTCAAATAACTGATTTATAATGTATAAATAGAATTAAATGCTTTCTCGACTTCCAAAAGACGAATAGTATATCGAGAGCTTAATGTTTATGTCACCATATTATTGGCTGGGCTGGTTTTTCCTGTAATTATTCTAAAGTAATACTCATAAATATGTTCCCACGTGACTGGTTCATCGAATTATGCTAAAATAATAACATTTATAATTTCTTTTATTGTATACTAGGCAATAAAATACTGACAGAATTATAGATCAATAAGTCCTATCGAATGTAACAACCAGCATATGACTATTAATGAAACATTCTTGGTAATTATTAATCATATTCTAACTAAGTACTTATAATTTGCTGAAAGTTGTTTCGAAATTAATGTTTTGATTGTTTAGTTTTTATGATTTGAAGTGGTGATATCCTTGTATGATGAAATCAATAGGTGCAGTTATGGCACATCCTGAAAAAGTATATTGTGATAAAAATAAAATATTTGTTCAGCAAAGATTAGTTTTTGCGTAAAAAACTTCTATATCTAAAAATCCACTTTCTAACAGTATTAAACCCAAATAATTCGTTTCAAAAATAATTTCAGCAAAAAATATTATGGAATTATTATATCAATTATTATATTAACTAGTTTCATGAATGATTTTCACATAGCATCGTTTCGATAGAGTAAATCAAAGTCGAAAAGTTCTGTGCAAAGATTTATGGAATGCTTTCAATTTTCATTATTCCAAAAATGAAATTGTCACTTAATTTGAGATATTCCCGGTGAATTCGATGCTTCAGAAAACATCACAAATACAACGATGGCTAGAAATCGACATTAGACCTTTCTTTGTGAGCAGTGTGAAAAATTCATTTCAGGATAGATTCATTTCAAAATAGTAATATAATAAAATAACTGCATTTGCATCTATCGATGGTGGAGAAAACTATAAATTTGTTACCTAAACGTAACAATATAATGAAATATATCACTTTACTTTGATTTCTTTGTGCTTCGAAACCAAAATCAATTTGAATTTGAATAAAACATTAGAAATGTTTTTAACCTATTGAATTATACGCCATAGATCAAGCTGTAGCACACTGTGAACGATTGGAAGGCAACTCTGTTATTATCACCGATTCTCTCAGCCCAATTCATGGAATCAGGCAGTTATACCCAAGGAACGCACTACTTGTCCGTATAAAGGAAAGGATATCCAAGCTAATGCAGAATCAAAAATATATCAAACTAATCTGGATACCTTCCCATACTGGAATCAGAGGCAATGAGAAAGCCGATGCAGTCGCTCGCAATGTTACAGTTACTCCTTCTGCAACACTGTTTGAACAAATTTCCCTCTCAGATTTCTTTAAAATCATAAAGAAACTAATAGCAAATACTTGGAAAGAAAGATGGATGGCCATGGAATCAAATAAATTACGTGAGATAAATCCCGACATGTGCTTTCAGAACTACCAATCGGCCCAACGAAGACACACCAACACCTTATGAAGAAAGAATATGCTGCGGAGTGTGATATTTGTGCTGTAATCAACAGTAAGAAACACATTATCCTGGAGTGTCCAGTTTTTTATTATGAAAAACAAGAATCAAGACTTTCTAGTGATCTCAATTCTGCCCTAGATGTAGTGAACTTGAACTCTTTAGTAACCTTTCTGAAATCTATTTCATATATAACACTTAACACTTACACTTCAATCAACAAACAAAGAAAAACAAACAAGATTCGTTACCAGCTCTTCCATAAACATGCCAATATTTAATAAAAGTCACACAGAGAGTTGTGTTTTCTATCACGGTCCAAAATTATTCAATCTCCTGCCAGTTAACATAAGAAACAATTCCAATCTCAATACATTGAAAAAATCAATCAAAACATTCATTATATTCAATACCGAACTTCTCGATTTATTCGGCTGAACATAAACGATGTTCAGCAAGCTCTTCGTCATGCCCAATGTTCATCTATTCTGTAAATTATTTAATCGAAATGTGTGTATATAGATATAGATATAAGACAGCATATAATTGAATACCCTGAGTGGAAGATGGAAAGCGCAACACAAGTACTTTAGTTACTTAGGTGCATCTATCCTCACACTGAGGGTAATAAAACTGTATATTTAAACTGTAAAAACTGTAAAAATTATGACCTATAAAGAAATCTTCAAATAAAATATAATTATACCTAATTATTTCTGCGCTGATAACCCTTCGCGGTTGATGCGGTTATTTTTTAAATAAAAACAAATAATTGAAACATCCATTGACATTGAACAAATTTGGATCAAAGTCGAACTAGAGCCGAATATTTTCGGTATTGGAGTCATATACAGACGTGCACAATAAAATTATTTGGATTTTTTTAATACATTTATAACGAAAGTCTCAACTATCATTACAAATGTTGAATATTACTGAAGTTTTTGTCCAACACCAAACCTTTATTTTAACACCTTGACACGTGTTTCGATCACCAAGTGATCATCTTCAAGAGGAAATTCCATCTTCGTCTTGAAGATACTGGCGCGCTTACAAGGGAGACCAAGAGTATGCAACCAAGCATACTATCTATAAGTATATCAGGTAATAGAACTTGACTGTGAAATGTTTTGCTACATGGATTTGTGAAGCATTAAAGAACTCCTCAGTCCATCTAACTTCATATATCATATTCTTTATCTGAGAGGGAAAACAGTTATTCTCTTGGCCTTTACAAATTCCCAGTGGCTTGTCTCAAAGTTACGAAATATTCACTAAATGATCGTACATTCAACTCAATCGACGAAACTTCAATCTCTGCTTTTAAATGTTCTGCAATAATTTCCTCAACGTACAGCAGCTGCAGAAAATATAATCGAATGAGAGCCAATTCCAGAGTCTTCCTTCCTCTTGCTCTAAAAGCGACACGAAGCAGTTCGAGAGCCAAACGGTTCAAGAATTGATGGTTTGAAAAAATCACTTGATGTAACTTTGTGGAATAATTACGGATTTTTAACAGTTCATTTGTTTTCAGAGCGTAATCGCCATTTTGAATATTGAAATAGTCAATTGTATACAGTTCGGACGTAAAACGTCACTTTCCTCAAGGTCGGTGTTTCATCATTCGTCGCCTCTAGAGGACGTTCCATTTTTTTGATAAAATTAGAGTATTGTTATAGCTCCTTCAATATGTATTTCAATTTCCTAACCAATTTCAGTAGGAGTTGACTGCATCTCAACAAAATTGGTGAAGAACATAGCTTTGCAAATTGCTGAACCACTCACAAATATAATAAAGTCATCTATGTCACAGTAATTTTCTACAAATTTTTGTTTCAAATACAAAAATTGTATTAAAAACTTAGTTTTCGAATTAGGTTATCTCAAATAAAATTGTAGTTGATGATTGTAGTAATTCATCAAATAACTTATACAGCATATCAAAACAATTTATTTCAGTTTTGCTAATAAACATTTAAGCAATTTACGAAAAAAATTGTTTCAATATCATAATATATTCCATAGTCCAATGTACTATAATTTATTGTGTAATTCTCTCCAATTTATGATAAAATTAATATCATAAATATATCACTACAATTATTGGAATGAATGATAGATAATTGTGTTAAGAAAGAAAAAGATTTTGCGAAAATATAAAAAGTACTTCGTTAGGGAAAGTCCAACATGTTAATAGGGGTGACCATATATAATTCTTGCACCTTATGTTTGAAGCGGCATTAGAAGGTATTTTACGCGATAAGCTGATAGGCATTTAGTGTTGTTTTGGATATTGATACGAGAGGAGATAATCATAATAATGTAGTAGTGTTATTTCTTTTCTAAAAAGTTGAAATATATATGTGTATATCCATTCGTTTTCCTCAATTCATATTGCAGTAATTGCGAATATTACCAAAAGCAAGAATGAGTCCATAAACTGATATAGCAAATATGCTGAAGAAATAGGGTTTTGAAAATCTTACTGAAGTTTTCGTAGGTGAGTACGGAAGTAGTGGTAGATCTTTTATATTTTGTTTCATTTCTATGATAACTAGTGCTATATCCCATTCTCAAATTTCAGACTGTAAAAAGGCTTTTGGATACCACTGAGGATTTTAAATTGATAATGGCTACTTATAAACCAGGACGTGTATTTTCAAGAAATGAGATAGTATCCTTAATAATTAAAAATAAATTGAAAGATGACAAAAATAAACAGTAAGCCAGAATTTCATGGTAAAAGAATAATTTACCAAAGGAAATTGTTTTCGATTACAAATTATATAATTATTAGTTTTGAAGTTTTTTGTTTCAAAAATTTTCTCGCTAACTTCATAACTATATAATCATAACATTTTATATCACTTTCTTCACCAATTTTTGATTTATTTTCAGAATTTCCTGTGAGAGATTTAGAACATTGACACAAGAAATTTATGATAATTTTGCATACGAAATCCCAGAAGTTCATTATACACCTTATGTTAATAATAAAGGAAAGCCCAAAGCCGCTAGGGGTAAACTTTGGTCTAATTATATTTATTCAAAGATTCAAATAATTTATTACTCGAATATAAATGTTTTAGGTTGGTGAAATTTCCATTTTGTTAAGGACTGGCAATACTCGAAATAATTATTCTTGAAGTTTTTACCTTCCACTTAACTGAATTAATAGGAAAATTTCGAAATGAGAAAAATTGGTAGTTTGATCCTAGAAAATTTTACTACTTATACCAGATAGACATTTTCAATGTAATTATTTTTGTTTGGTTTTACGTTGTTTGTCATCTTTCAAAATGTTTATTCAAAATAAAAAATAGATCAATGATTTATATTTTGAATTCTGAAATCCTTTACCAATTTACTTCCTGCCTGTCATTCCTCAACATTTTTGACAAATCACTTCATCAAGATATGTTGATGTTACATTAAACTTTTTGAATTCAATTTTGTTATACCTATTTTATAAATGAAAATTGAACAAGAAGTAAGTATCAGGAACATATTTTGGTTTACTGTGATGTGAAATTGAATTGACACTATCTGTATTATTGTCCTCCACGAATATTTCGTACTTTTTCAAACAATGTTTAGTGATAAATATTAAAACATCCTGTTTCAAAAAGTGATAGATAGGTGTCCATTCATTAATCATTGCATAGTAATTACTCATATGATTTGTTTTCGCTACAATATATTACAATTATTAGCACAATTCTAGTAAATTATTATTATGTGCTGTATGAATTTTTTACTGATGGTTTGATGTTAATTGATACAATTTTTAAAAATTCGTGATGAAAAATATATAATTTTTTAATATAATAATGCTTTGAATATTATGACAAATTTTTATGTGATTCCATAAAAAATTGTAGCAAGATCTAGTAGAATATTATTTGAAAAATCGCTACAGATTTTAATGAAGAACTGTTACTATTGAGAGTTACTGGTAACGCAAGGTTATGGAAGTTTTCAAGACAAAATATTTCAAATGGTAGGATAATTTATTAAAAAAGTATGTACACAATGTTGTAGTACATAATATTACAAATTGGAGTCGTCCCTATATGTGATATAATTTGTAACAAAAATGTTTACCATTGTAGAAATTTTCGCAACGTTTTTTTCCATGTTGAGTCGGGCGTATTTCCTGAAGAACTTAAACTTGGCATGGCAACTCCAATTTATAAAAAGGACGATTTTCTCTCAATAGATTATAATCAACTGTACTCAGCATTATAAGCAAAATAATCGAGAGAGCTATGTACAATAGACTGAAACCTTACTTTGACAAACATATAATAATTAAGGACTCACAAAACGGGTTATATCCCGGGAGATCTACTGAAACAGTTATTTGTACATTTGTTGAGTAAATCTATAAATATCTTGATAGAAAAAACTTGTAGGTGCCCTTTTTTCGATCTCACGAAAGCTTTTAATTGCCTAGTTTTAGGCAATCAGAAGTGAAACTCAATGGAGCATGATCTGAAATGCATAACATCAATCTAGGATTACCACAAGGATCTATACTGAGTCCATTAATTTTCCTTATGTTCATCAATAATCTGTCAGAGTGTATGAATGCCGGTTGCTTAGTATTATATGCCGATGATGTATCAGTTTTATTTCACAATGAAAATGAATATGAATTTGGTGAGAAAATTAACGATTTTCATAACAAATTCAGTAACTGGTGTGTCTCTAATCGATTAATACATAAACCACAACACCATTCTTATGAAAAACTCTGTAAAGAACAACAGTATGGTCCCGGAAATAAGTATACGTAACGGGACATTGATTACATCAGAATTTACTAAATTTTTAGGCACGTTCTTAGACTTCAATCTATCCTTCAGAAATGGTATCGATCGTATCAGCAAGAAAGTAAATAGTGGGTATTATGCCATTCTGCAAATATCCTAATATATCCCTATATATCCTATAATGTAGTTGAATAGTTATTGAAAACAATATCTTCACTGTGCCATGTATATACATCA
>WOGP01006354.1:0-12442 GCA_015342065.1 Leptinotarsa undecemlineata | reverse complement strand
ATATACTCCGTTTATTACTCCGTTTTCATAAGGCCCACCTAATGACTACAACGATTAGGTAAATGACGATATTGCAAACTTTTAATGAAATAAATAAAAAATATGTATGAATATTTTAACTAATTGTACTAAGAATTTTTCTTTCAATCTTAACCCTCTCAAAAATTAATAAGCACGGCCCCGATTTGCTGTCAACTGGGCTTACTTCTACTCTCCATCATTATTGGTTTCAGTATAATTCTGTATTTCTATATGGTTCTATATCATGAAGGTATCGTCAACGTATCTCAATCAGACTGGTGGTTTTTTGTGGGCTTCTCCAATAGCGAAATGTTTCAGAATGACTTTTCATTCTGAAACATTTCGCTTTGTTGATTATTTGTTACTGTTGGGTAACGAAAATATAGAAACACATTGTTATAAGCGAAAAAAACAACTCATAACAAATACATTCTATGTTGTATGTTTTGATTCAAATGAACTTTCTCAAATACTTCCCAATCAGTCCCCATCGTGAATCACCCTGTAGAAAGTACGTAGACCGTAACACCTGAATGCAGTCTGGCGAAACAGTAAATTTGAAGTGAAACTGTAGGACTTCGAAACATCTACAAAATAGTGCAGATACTTTAGTGTCAAGTTATCACTTTGCCAAGTATTTTATGGATACCAAACTTCGGAAAGTTTGTCAAGATTTATTATTCTACTCTTGCGAATTGTATCGGAATATATGTTTGGAGCAGCGAGTGTAGGTAAACTTTGTAGATTCCCGTGATTCGTGGAAGTTTAATTTTGAAAGTTTTATACATTCAGCCAAACTTTATATGATTATTTTTGAATGATGGAGGAAATGTTCGAAATAGACATGTGATGCATAACAAATGTTAAACACTTATGCATGTGAATTTGAATCTAGCGATATACTGAAGAGAACTACCAAATACTGAATCACGTATACACTGGCTCTTACTAGATGAAAACCATTGATACTACTATGAAATTTGTAGAATTGTCGCACATGAGACGTGATAGCTACATCAGCTACATTACTGTTTTTATATTACACTAGATAATCATAAAATTCTAATACCTGTGGAACTGGTGAATTTTGAGAAAAAATCATTATACTACAACAAAAACATGCAGGTAATTTATAAATATGTTGAATGTTGGTATGTTATTCAGGTCTACTCATGAGCAGGTTTCAAAAACAATAGAAGACTATGCAAGAGTACGAGTATGATTAAAATAGAATACTAATCAACATGACTTATTTCCGAACCTCAGTAAAAATTTTAAGCAGATTGAGGTCTGCATCTATGGCAATAATAATATTGAAATACACTATGTATTTAAGCTGTTTCGACATGTTACAAATACAGCATAATGTTTATAGCTTCTAAATATAATATGTCTCGATGAAACACAATTTTTTCTCCGAATGAAATGTCATTCAAAAAATTTTTTATGTCAAAACAATACCAAGTGATTCAGATTCATAATGAAACTCAACAGTATTCATAAATGCACTGGAGATTGCCCTAACAAAAAAAAATCTAAAACATTGGAAGCGAAGCTGAGAGGAGTGATTTTCAGCGTAGAGTTGATATTGTGGTAACAGTCTGGCCAACAATGAAATATCTTCAAATTGAGCTCAAGAGATGGTTTGTTGGTAACAAGAAAAATAAAAAAATCTGTATAAGAGGTGTAGATCAGAATTCCTAGAAGATGCCAAAGACTGGAGTCCCAGATACCATGGAATAATGGAAAAAAACTGTCCAGTTCAACGAAAAAATAACAGGGCTCACACCCGAAGGAGAGGTGAGGCTGATCACCGAGAACAGAGAAAGTATGAGTATCTCAAGATAACAATTGGCAGAACTAGTAGAAGTCGACAGTTAGGGATGTCTGTTGGATTTCAACATTGACAGATTGACTGTTGAAAAAAAAAATAATAAAAAAATTCGTTTAGTTAGTCTAGAAGGACATGGTGTAGGAAACTCCTGCAAAACAAACACAACTACTGATTAGAAAACATCTCATGGAAGTAGCAGAAATTATGGATGAATACGTCTTCGACCTAGAAATGATGGAACAGAAGTATTTCATCCCATACCTCAAGGAAAGAATTTTGAAAATCAACAGTACTGAGAGCAAATCATCTAATGGAACAATTTGTTCCTTCAGATGATTCGCCTTGAGACTGGCCTGAACCAGTTGTTCCTTAAGATGATTTGATTTATAGCTAGTCTTCAAGTATGCCCACTGACTATATGTGAAGTTTTTTCCTTATAAAAAGCTGAAGCTCACAACAAACAACAGGTTTGTCATCGTCCCATGTGCCATATAAGGAAAGAAAAGTTTTCTTTTCTCATACAAGGAATAGGGCGGCAAATTTCGGATATGCGGTTGGTTATCTCGTTTACAGGCGGATGGGGTGATGACAAATATGTATGTTGTCCGCTTCAGCCTAGTCAGTCAGTCTATTAACCTACAGTGTAAGGAGTTGCGATTGGCCTGAACAAATTGTTCCTTCAGACGAGTTGATGATGATGACTATATGTGAAGTATTGAGAGCAGTTTAATGATTAGAAAACTGGTTCAAGAATGATATAGGAAATATTTTGGAGATTAGTGAGTTCAAAATATGGTTGAGGTTCAGACAAAAAATGAGTAGTAGAAATGATTATTTAGATACCGGTATGACTTTATATTTCAAAAAATTTAAATCGATCAGAGTCGACTAGCAGAATCAAGGAAAAATTTGACGAACAGAGTCACTTCACGATGCTTCAATTGTTAAATCAGTGATTACTAGCAAATACATCTGCTTCATTCAAGATGCTCTGACGTATTCTACGGGTCTTAACTTGTTACTATCTGACCTCCTCTATTCATTTGTAAATCAAGATTCAACAAGATCATCTTCAAGGTCAAGCCAATGAAGGCAATCAACTTCATGGTATACAATTGAGAGAGTTTCATTTGTGGTGACTTGCTTTTTCTAGTGTAGTCATTGGGTAAATTTCAAGATCTGAAAAGTTGATTGATGTGACGAATAATTTTCTGAGAATCTCCTGTATTCTCCGAGACAACATCTGTCTCGAGAAGCAACCTCATAGTATTCAGTTATATCTTCTCTTCATGGTCTGATGGTATTGGACGTGTGCTGTTGTCATGAATTCGTTTCGTGGCAGCCAAGCAACATATTTCGACTTAGAACTATAATAAGTTCACCTTCAGTTATTGAACGAAATCAAAAGACACCAAATTGAATTATTGAATGTCCAAGATTTGAACATTATTTCAAAATGCATTTGAACCACCTAATGTTTTTCACAAGAATATATATATACGGACTATTTTACAAAAAAAAAATCAACTGAGCATCCTGACGAATTTCTTGATTCATTTATGTTTCATATTTATTCAAAATTCTGAATCAGGAATGAACCTTGATACAGAAACTTTGCAGTATTGGTTTCGCCACTGACTTTGGTTTTAAATAATTCTAGGTATATGTAGTCATTACATTAAATAAGTAGTTGCAGTGAATCAGAAACTGATGAAGAATTCATTTTATCATTACATTACATTATCTCTTTCCATAATGGTTATCCATCAATTCATAAATATATTTTTTTCATTTGTAACTATATTTCTATGGGAAATGGAATCGATATTTATCATTATTATAATTTTTTTCCTTCCTACGCTGGTCGGACCCTATCCCCCGAAGCCCCGATACATTGATCAGGGGACGCCAGCATTATCAACTAATAATCTCTTCCCACACCATGGGTGAGTTATCATTGGGTCCGAGAAGTATGTGCCCTAAGTAAGCGCAGTAATTAAAAAATGACAGCCCTATTCATTCGTCCGGCTAAGGATCCTGCCTTAGTACGGCAAGTGGCCATGATCTTAAGAATCGATATATCAGATAAAGTCTGTAGAGATCGAAGAGGAAATATCAATATTTTGTCCGTTTCATTTTTTCTATCTTTTCGGACGATATTCGTCTCGCCGGGAGCTGAAAACTCTACGACAAATATCGTCTGGCTCTGATGTTCGATATTATTATTCCCCACAACGGATTCAGTATCCCTCGAAGCGAAGGACAACACCGGGGTGGTAATAAGGCACTCTTGGGACCGCTTATTATTTTCACCATTTCATACAACTTTTATTCTATTGAATGGCTTATTGAATTTATAACTTCGCGAACAGTATTGTCAACGCGAGAAGTTTATTATTCGCAACTATTTCGTTCTATTCATTTTATGGTGATGAAATATATGCGACACTCCAACTTCACTAGGTGAAACATAAAACAACCCTTCCAAGGGTACCTATGACTAGAAAGACCATTACTCACGAGTTCGGAGATATAAAATTGTCATTTATCCTGGATGTTTCATTCCATTTGAAAAGCCTTTTCATTCCTATTTACAACCGATTCTCGGCGTGATTTCCAACTTTCGACTCTCTTTGTATTCAATTTCCGACCAAACTGCTAATGAAATATTCAGTGTTCCATCTTTGTATGGCTTTGAAAGACGCCTCTTTGGATCTGTGTTGTGTATCTAACGACCTCTAGCTTTCTGGGCGAAGTTAGCTATTACATTTTATACGGTCTTGTAGTGCCTACCGTAACAGTATATGGTGTCGTTACAATATACTCGTATTCAATGAGATGGTAAATGCTCCCCGAGAACATGGGAGCAACTTTATGCCTCTGATAATGGGATTCTTTTCTTTCTGTATCTCGATACATGCGTTATTGGATTCCGGAACGAAACCGAGTGAAAAAGTTTTCATTTAAATCTGATGAACAAATGAAAGTACCATTGAGATGTAACTGATACAGTGTTAACGTAATTAAACCCTCTTTCCAACTTAACCGACGAACCAATTTTGTTTTAATATAAAGGGGACTTTTGTGATACTTCGTTCAGTAGGTAATCCAATTCTTGATCCAATACTGTTTTTTTCTGGAAATCGGTTCAGACGTTCTGAAGTAACTAGCAGTTATATATATTTTTTAAACCATTGAAAAAACAATAATAAAATGTATTACATTAGTTCGAACTTTCATTGTCTAATATAATATAAATTGATTTGAAATCCCTAAAAAAAAAAAAATTAAAAGATTGAACGAAAATAATAATTTTACAAAAAAAAACTGAAATTACAAGGAATTAACATACAAGCTACAAACAAAAAAATTAAAAACCGAAATGTTATGAACAGAAATAAAAGAATAAAGATTATCAACCGAAAATGGTTGTGGATACTAACAATCGAAACGTCGTGACGTTACTTGGTTTGGAATCTTTTAATCTTTATTTTTTTATTTTTCATTTCTGTTAATAACATTTCAATTTTTTATTTTTATGTTTGTAGCTTGTATGTTAATTCCTTGTAATTCAAGTTTTTTTTGTGTTTGGTAAAATTATTATTTTCGTTTAATCTTTAAATTTTTTTTTCAGAGATTTCAAATCAATTTATACTATATTAGACAATGGAAGTCCGAACTGATGTAATACACCACGAAACATTGTCAACCACCTTCAAACAATAATAAAATGATTTGAACGCACTCTTGCACTCTTAATTGATTGAATGTAATAACGCATTCAATGAATGTTCATAGTATTCACCATTCACTTTCTCACAATTTACGAATACATTTATGATATTATGAAATATTGTACATATCTGATTTCATGTATATCCTAAAAATATCTTGTGGCGCCATATCAGGTGATCCAGTAGGTCATTTCAACAGACCCCTGCTTCTGTATCTGTAGAGTAGGAAGGGTAAGTATAACACCACAGCACTTAGGCCACATGTGACCAATTGGACATCCCTCCAAGGAGTTGTCCTTCTAAGCCCTCCTACAGGAAGGTAGACAGGTCAGTTGGAGACATCTCCTTCATATTGACAGGTGTAAGCCAAGACTCGCCAAACACACACTGTCTTTGACAACCTTGAGGTGTCTCACGGTGGCCTCCGCGAAGGTTTTGGAAGGTACGGCGATATTACTATCGTTGCGCGGCTTCTCCAACATTCGTGGGGTTGCTTCCGTGAAGGTGCACAAGTGAGAGAGCTTTCCTGCAGGAGCAGCCGGTTCCTTGCCTTCATTCAAGGCGGACCTCTCGGTCGCCGCAGGAAGTGCCCTCACTTTTGGAGGTAATCTGCTATTTTCAGCCTCATTCCAAGCGGTAGATTGAGGTGGACATTTCTGTTCATCCCCAGCCACCGCCTCAGAATGATGTGAGCACTTCTGTCTAGCCTCAAGATTGGTTTTTGTTGTTTCTGTTGTTTCATTGTGTGTTCCCCCGTGAGTTGGTCAGTTCTGGCAGAGCCCTGCATTACCAGAAGTCGGCTGATTACAATGAGGTTTCGCCCAGTTCCCCAAGGGGATCGTTGGTGACCGCATATCACCTTGCGGCCATTCAGCTGTCGACATGATTCCTTACAACTCAGCTTGGGTAGTCTGGTCCACAGTGGCATGTTTTGCAAATAAGAAGTATTATTTTTCCTCACCCTACTTATTTCTGCCACTGACCAGGAGTGCGATGGCTCCGTCTGTAACGTGTCTGTGGCTTCCCGGACAGAGCCTCCAGTCCCTTGGCCCTTCCCCTATCCGCCACCTGGAAACGCACCCGATAGGTAGCCCAACTCACGGAGTTTGTTGTTATATGAACAGATTTTGTAGGGTCACGGAACGATGACGCATTTAGTGAAATGAACTGACGGCAATTTTTTCAGCACTCAATTTAAAATGAAAAAACCGTTAGTGCAAAAAGTTTTCAAAAACATGCTTTAAATTACATGCTCTCAATTGAAAAAGTTGACATTAAAACTCACCACTTCTTCACATCACACAGTTCATATATCGGGTTCAACCTTCACTGATGCAGAAAAATACTGAATGAAACTAACTGAAAAAAAATTGTAAGGAAAAAATACACGTTTTTCATAAAATAGATTATTGTTGTGAAAAACTTTCATAACATATAATAAACACAACTATAAATAACATAGTAAAATTGATTTGAAATGATTTCACACTCATTATTTTCCTTTCAAAATTTCTCAATGAACATTTATTCAAAAAAAATTCTTTACTGGAAAAATATTCATACTATAGGCGTTCCTCCGATTTTGATATACTCGTTGATTGATATGGATAAGCCGTTTGTTTACTCCATTGATTTATATATTTCATTGAATGAATGAAGGATAGGTCTCATAATACCCATTGGAATATTCCTTTTATTCCTTCGAAAGTGAACGAGATTGAAATAAATTGAATTGAATAAAAAAATACTCTACAAGGAAACTAGTAATTTAAATATCATATATTTTTTGATTCAACTCCATAATCTGTAACTAGTACTGCTTGGAAGTCAATACCTACCTTTATTTTTGTCATTGAAATCTGTTATGTTCCATCTCCAAAATCTTTAAATAGTATTTTTTTTGACAATTGAACACTCTAAATTACCGCGATGATACTCGTTTACATTTTAAATTCACCATGTATACTGTTTTCCAAAAAAAGTTAAATCACAAAATCAACATTTCGCCTTTGTATTGTTTCTACCAAACAAAAGAAAATTTGACGAATTTTTAATCACGCTCCTGCTCCAAATGAACGATGTCAGTTGGAAATTAAAATGTCACGCTTTTAATTAATAGCTTTCATAAAAACAATTTGCATTCTTTATGATCAAGTTGGGACTTTGACTCCTGTTGGAACTTCTGTACTCGAATGAGTGCGGTAAAACGTATGTTCTCTGCGCCATTATAAAGTAATGCTTGACAGATTGCGGGAAAAACTGTCAGCAAATTTCAATTTGATACTTACTCAAATAGAAGTTTTTGCATGAATGAAAGTGAGTTGGTTTGAAACATTGAGCATGAATTTCATTACGGAGAAATGGTGGAAATATTATCTCTTCATTCCTGATTGCTTGTGAATTCAAGTTCTGTATGATATGATATTGTTTTATTTGACCACATTATGTATACACATTTGTAGCAAGTCCTACAGAATACACAATTTGCAGTTACACAATAAGAAAAAAACACACAATTCATTATTTATATAATTCAGTTGGCAGTTCTTAAATTCCACGAGAGAATAGAATGCGTTGTTATTGAAAAATACTTTAATGATTCTCTTGAACTTGTTTTTGCTCAAATTTTTAATGCGTGCAGGAAGTTTATTGAAGAGGTTCAAATCTAGCGAATTTTTGGTCGAGGTAGTCTATATCGCGGATTGATCAACTGATTATTGTTTCTTGTATTATAATTATGCGTATCGGAGTGAGTATGACAGATATCAATATTCTTGTGGATCTGTAACAGGCAATAAAAAATATACGCTGAATATAGTGACATAAGTTTGAATTCGGTGAAGTAGTTTCTACAAGATTTTTTATATCCCACACAAGCTAATATCCGTATGGCCTTTTTCTGTATTCGGAGGACTTTAAGTGAGTGACTAGAGTTTCCTTATAGTCATATACAATCATCATCATCATCATCAGTAATGTGTGAATGGAACAGAGCAAAGTAAAATATTCTCATTGCTTCGAAACTGGTTACTTTTTTCAGTTGTCTTAGGAGATAGAGTTGATTAACTATACCCAAAAGTTTAACTTTATTAGCTGAGTTCTCACGACAGTTAGTTGAAATGGAAATCCTTTGGTATCCATCAGGGTTTTGTATCAATTGGTTTGTTAGAGACCATTAGTAGCACACAGATATATCAAGATTGTGATTGCAAGGACAAAACATAAGCACTACAGAAAAATCCTTGATCATTTTCCATAGTTCAGTTTATTCCACATGAAGTTCTTTAAATGGAAGAGTTCTTGAACAGTGAAGTTCGAGGTGTACTGAGTTGAACCTCTGAATGATGAGCAGCCACAATTCGTCGCGTATTTCTGATATGTACTACTTTTGGTGGAATCAAATGTGCCAAATCGCTTGAATATTTCCCCTGAAAGTATCTATAGCTGAGAGACAAATCCCACACCTTTCTTCGATGCTCCAGACTATCAAATTTGCAGGTAATGTTCGCGTCTCCAATCAGGTGTCTGGGTCTTTTCTGAATGGAATCCAGCACATTCAGGGTATGCTCAGGGTCGGAGGCTATATCCAGTGCATTTCTTTAATGCCCCCCTTTTTATTTTTTGGACGGGTCAACTCAAAAAATTGAAATTTCAGATAATGAAATTAATGCATAAATACTTCATTTTGAAGTAAAACTTACAGAGAAAACTTTCAAGACGGCGACTCGGCGCCATCTGGGGAAAAAATTAACAGGAAGGGGTGTCTTGTGACACACCCTTTTGAAGCTTCTGACAAATGCTTCACAACCCTGGAATATAATGTCAATATTTTCAACTGCAAGAAAAAGGAAGAACTTTTAATAATTGTTTGAATACATTGACATTTAACTGCATAATATGTGGTTTTCAGTTTGAGGTCAGTTCAGAAGATGCTCGAAATGGTCGCTTTGAACTTCTTGACACATGAACAGCTTATCCGATATTTCATGCCGAATATTTTCGAACACAGTAACGTCAATATTTCTGCCGTATCTCCAATATTGGAGCTGATTGAGTTTCGTATATCTTTTGCTTCAAATAACCCCATAAAAAAGCCCACCGGTGTCAAATCAGACGGACGGGCTGGCTATTCTATAGGACCTCGATGGCCAATCCAGCGATCGGGAAAAGTAGTATCCAAATAGTTTCATACTTGTCTGGAGTAATGTGGTGGTGCTCCATCTTTTTGGGATACAATATCCCTATCGAATTCATTAGGATTCACTTCGACAATTTCAGTGATGAGAGGATCAATAGTAGTTTCCAGCATATCCCCAGCATATATCAGCAGTATTTCCAGCATACAGTTCCCCTGTTGAATTTTGATCAATGAATAAAGGTTCTACAATATGGTGTGTCAATATTCCTGCTCAAACGTTGATTTTCTCTTGATATTGGGTTTGTGTTTCCCGGAAAACATGAGGGTTGGTATCAGTTCAACTTTTGTAGGCAAAAGAAAATAACTTAACAAACCTTATCGGGTTATTGGAATTACCATATTGCAGATAAGAAAGAATATTTTTAGAAATGTCGATATTAATATGTTAGTCTTCAGGAAATTATTAAATGTTTCGCCATTTTGTAGTGGGGAAAGATATTGACTTCATATTCTTGGATTGTGAAGTACTCGTCAGGAGCTTCAAAAGACTCCCTTCCCATTTAATGTTTTTTTCGCCATCTTGAAAGTTTCGTCTGTCAATTTCACTTCAAACTAGAGTATTTATGCATTGATTTCTTTATCCCAAAATCATCCCAAATTTATCCGGTT
Organism: Leptinotarsa undecemlineata; assembly: GCA_015342065.1. Classification (NCBI taxonomy): domain Eukaryota; kingdom Metazoa; phylum Arthropoda; class Insecta; order Coleoptera; family Chrysomelidae; genus Leptinotarsa; species Leptinotarsa undecemlineata. The sequence goes on along the minus strand of WOGP01006354.1, from coordinate 2,046 downwards.
CAGAAAATGAAAAGCGGGCATTAAAGAAAGGCAGTGTATGAGACTAATACTCGAAAAAAGGTTTGATCTGAGCTTCAAGTGTTGCTGCGGTGTGTATAGTTTTCTGGTTCGAAACAGTGTTCCAAGCTTTTGCAATTCTAGCGATATGATTGTGCCAAACATTTTGTTGCCTATTTTGACCCCCAACAAACTCTTCGCAGCAAAAAGTGGAATTGTCTGACCTGACATCATTATATTCGGTTCGGAGACATTTATTTTTTTGGAAAAGAGCAATGCTTGAGTTTTATAGACCAAAATCAGTTGAATGTACAACTATCTGATGGAATTGTTATTAATTTTGTGTTTGGATCGAAAAATGTTTCTGACTTAACTATCGTTGAAATTTATGGTAATTTCGCAATACTTACTCATCTCATGTTCACAGTTAAAGTTGTTTAGCACATTCAGTTTGTTGGCGAGACACATGAAGATTAGAAATCTTTTGCGTGTTCGGCGATTTTCTATCATCGAATAAAATTATCGAAGAATTTTCATCCAATTTGAAAAAAAAAATTGAATTAGGTGCTCAAAAACCTCTCGACTGTTTACACTGGCATATGATGATTTTACTCTGAGTCAACAAATTTCAACAGGTGGTACAATATTTCATCAGAATGTCAAAAAAATCTGAATGAAGACGCTTATACTGAAATACACAACCATAGAAATAATTAAGAAAGTAGAGAAAATTATCATGGAGCATCGTCAATTCGCTATTGGAGAAGCTTCTGAGGAAGTCGGCATATTCGTTGACTCATGTCATGCAATTTTTTCGCAATTATTTGGGCATGAAGCGAGTAGCAGCGAAGTTGATTCCAAAATTGCTGAATTTTGACCAAAAAACCGTTGCATGAGCATAATAATTGTCAAATCACGACATTACTGGCAACGTATCATGAGAATCTTGGTTATGACATCGAAACCAAGGACTAATCCTCCCAATGGATAAGCCCATGAGAGCCAAGACAAAAGATAGCACGCCAAGTTCCATCAATTGTATACGCCGCTTGCGAGAATCAATATGAAGAAATCGTCCGGTATTGTGGAGAAACAATTCATGGCTTTTGCATTAGGATGATGCATCTGCCCAATCGTAATTGCTTGTTCGTAATCTTATAGCCAAAAAAACACCTCAATCATATCTCACTCACCGTATTCACCAGATTTGGCCCCTTGCGATTTTTTCGTTCCAAATATTGAAGACACCTATGAAAAGACGCATTTTGCGAATACTGAGGACATAAAAACCGAATCGATGAAACAGTTCAATGACATACCAAAGAGTGCATACTACAATTGTTTCGAGGATTGGAAAAAACGCTGCCATGAATGTAGGATATATTAATGACAATAATATAAAAAAAAACTGCATATTGAAAAAACCAAGGTGAGATTTGTGAACTTGGGAGAGCTCAATGAAAATATCGTTAAACAATGAAAACGATGTTTATAATTTTTCATTTGTTGTATTTGTCTTGGCCCGAAATAACAGAATGAGTATTTAGAAAATTGAGAAAAAAACAAAATAAAATGAACTGATGAGGTTTGTGCAACGCAATTAGATGAAATATAACTAATCAATCCACTGCAGATGAAGAAACAATTGGACGAAAGAAGCGTTGTGTTAAGTGTTACCAGGTCTACTGTTTTGCAGTAGATCTCCCATTTTCTAGTAGAACTACTGTTCTACTGAGAACCCAGTTTTCTTTTCATAATACTCATTGCAAATAGTGAAACCTATCATAATTTGGATGTATATGTATGGTCTGTTTGTTTGGCAGTTTGTTTGTAACTCCAGAATTATCGACATTATTGCTCATCTGTTCGCTGTACGTAGCCTCCTTGATATAATTCGAATTCACTTCATATGTATTTCTTCATTTGAAAAAAGTATTTTTTTTATTAACATGAAATATAACTTTCGGATGTCAAAGTCCTTTTTTAAAAATTAAATTTTATTGACAAAATAGATGTTAACAATGTGAGAGCAAAATTATAACTGAACTA
>WOGP01006353.1:0-12443 GCA_015342065.1 Leptinotarsa undecemlineata | reverse complement strand
GAAACTGGATGTAACAGTTTAAAATGTTGCTGTTGAAAACATGGTTTAAAATGCACAAGTTTATGCTCAAATTGTCATGATTCTGAAAATTGCTCCAATATGAAAAAAACCTACCAGGAAGTTAATGATGCAGTTGAAACTGTGGATGAAGAACCAATGCAGACTGGAAATAATATTCGGGATGAAAAAGCTAATTGTCTTGAAGATTTCGAAGATCAACTAGAATTGGAAAGGTTTGTCGAATCTAACGATGAAGTAATGCCATCAAACAGACAAGAACTAATTGATAAATGATTAAAATCCAAGATAAGGTATTTATAAATAACAAGATTAACGTTTTTAAAAATATTATAATCAATAACGTAATCAGAATGAAGTATCTAAATTCAATAGTACGATTTACGTGTATATTTATATTTTACGAGATTTAATATGGCATGAATATAATTAGAATTTAGATAATAAATAAACTTTTTAATTGAAATTGTTGAATAGTTGAAATTGTACATAATGATTTAAAAAAAATCAAATTCGAGTTTTCCTATTTTTTGAATTTTCTAGGAGCATTTACTATAGTAATGTTAATTTTTACAACATCAGAAAGTAGAGATTTCAACGAACAAAAAGCACACCAACTTTTTGAAAAGCTGAATTTTGACGCGAGAATTTTCGATTGAAAATTAGGTTGCTTTTTTGATATTAAGTCAAAATAAGGTGAAAAAATAAATATTTTAAATCAAATAAGTTACAGTGTATTTGGGACATAAAAAGATAAGTTTTTTACCACATTTCGTAGATTTTTTTAAGATAAAAATAAAGAATCAAAAACTTGGGTATTTGGATTTTTTAAAAAACTTTTGAGGTTATGTGAAAAAATTGTGAATACAAAAGTTGTAGTAATTTATTTTTCCTTGCATTTTTATTATATTTCCCTCCTTTTCTAATGAGTTTCATCCTGCTGTATTTTTTTTGTTTCAAAAATTATGGACCCTGGTCTATCATTAACGCAACCTGAGTATTGTACTTAGGAAATGATAATTGTAGACAAAATAGTGGATGAACTTTATTATGGATGAATTGCCTCAAACATCTGTAAATTTTGGACTCTGGAGGAAGTTCCCGAAATTAAGGCCGTTTTTTCTGAAGATAGATTTCGTGAGAATTATTTTATTAAAACTACCACTAGCCGCTCTCAAATGATTTAAATGATCCTTTACAAAAGGGTCAGCTTACCAAAGTACCACCTCCTACTGTAAGGGGATTGACTAATTATTTTTATATCCCTTATCACGCAGTCATTAAAAAAGACTCTTCTACCACTCTTCTCACGAGTTGTTTTCGATGCATCGAGTCATTCCACAAATAAACCAGCGTTAAATGATATTTGATGTATGTGGGTCCAAAGTTACAAAATGACTTGCTGTTTTGCCTGAACTTATAAGTGAAAATAGGGTACAATTCCTTTTTGGTACGATTATTTTCACAGCGAAAATTCACCACAGGACTTTTATATTTCAATTTTTATATTTTTAAATACTTTCAGTGAGATACCTTCACACAATAAATTATATTATTGATTGATTGATTGATGATCTGTCATAATGTTAATTTTCGTTTCAGGCTTCACAGGAGGGGTTATCCCCCCAGATATTGCACTTTCCCTGGTGGTTACAGACCCCCAGGATGTAATCGTCCAAAGAGGTCAAAGTGCTCTCTTCAGTTGTCAAGCCAAATCCACCAAGGGAGATGTAGAGGTGAATAGAATAATATTAGAAATGCATTTCTCAAAAAAATTGTTCGGCTATATGCTATCGTATATTACTCCATTATATTATATAAATATTATGACAAACCGATAAAGTGGATTCAGAAGACCCATTAAACTATAGAAGAATCGGTATTGCAACACTTTTCTCGACGACGTTTCACCAGCCAAGTTGGTATATCAGCAAATAAACTGAACTAATTCCTAACTGTTAAAGAAATCCATGTTCATTTCATTTGATAGATCTTGTTTATAACGATGCCTTGAAAATTGTTGTTGATTAAATGCGTTATGATATTGTTAATATATTTAATGTATCGTTTTGATGTTGACGATCAACACCTGGTTCAGTAGAGTTCACAGTTCGATTTCCTACAATTTACACCAGGTTTTGGGCCTAGGTAACGAAATATAATTAAATGAGAATTTTTTTGATTATTGAAAATATCGTTCATCAGTGTTAGTCATTGAAGTAATTCCCTGCTGCTTCGAAATATAGAAAAGATTCAATTTAGCAACAACGATGGAGAGGATGAAAAACTTCAATATCCAAAAATTCGATGGCCGAAACTTCCAGTTGTGAAAATATCAGATGGAAATCATATTCAAAACTGAAGGACTCTCAACTCTATTCGCCAATAAAACTCAACGCCCCGACAAAAATTCGGATCCCAAAGTAATGAAAGAATAGAAAGAAATGAATGCTCGAGGTATGCTTCTGATATCACTTTCAAAAGAATTTGAGCAGCTACAAACAATTATGACATGCAAACAGCTCCTGCAATGTGGTCAAAATTAAAATTAATCCATGAAAAACAATCAGCAATCAATAAAGGAGCACTCAAGCAAAAGTTTTTCAACTACCAAAGGGCCAGTATGATAGTATTGCCCAACATATCAGTAAAATCGAGCCAATGCCACAAGCTCTTCATGACGTTTGAGAAGAAATTGAAGATATTGATAGAATCGCTAAAGTTCTCGGTAGCTAACCTCCTAAATATAGACCATTTATCGCAGCTTGGGGTTCATTTGAAGAAAACAAGCAGACATTAAACAATTTTGCCGCAAGATTACTAAAAGAAGAATTACGTCTGACCCAAAATGATGCCTGCCTTTGCTGCCGTCAACATGGTTCTAGTTCTCAAACAAGAATGAATTCTGTGGAAAAGCCTCAATTCAGAAATAAATCAATTCTATTTTGTTGCTATTGTCGAAGAAAAGGTCATATAAAGGCAGAATGTCGAAAACGTTTGTCAGAAATAAGCAGATGCGGGGGAATGAACAAGATCAGAAATTCCAAGTGTTTGGTGCAGAAGAAAAATATATGCATAGAAAGTTATGAAGATGTTTGGCTTGCAGACTGCCCACCTTCTAAACATATGACTCTTCATCGTGAATGATTTACCGATCTTTAATATCTACCTTATCAAAATCCATCCAAACTGGTGTGATAACTCAGTTATATTTGCTGAAGGCGTGGGTTCCATTGAAGTTTATGCAGTTGCAAACCGTGGACTTATTTTAGGTTCGAAGATATTTTTTGCGAATCATGCCAATATGGTAAACAGGAAAGAAATCAATTAAAAGAAAATCCGCATCGACGCCGTTACAATCCAGGTGAATCCTGGATTGTAACGGCGGATGTTCGGATGTATGCGGAAAAATGATGTCAACTTCAGTTGGTGGAGCAAATATTTCCTTTTATTCTAGAATGATTGTACTTCGTGTCGCCAAGTATATTTAATCAGACACAAATCGGATGTATTTTAGAAGTTTGTAGAGTTCGAGAAACTAGTAAAACAGCTGGTAATACTATCAAAATATTTCGAACCGACAATGGGACAGAATATGTAATGACTACTTCAAGAAAATTGGCATTATTCATGAAATCTGTGCACCGTATACCCAAGAACAAAATGGTAAAGTCGAAACAGATCTCGGAACTATTGTCAACAGCCGAGCTTTGTTGAATGAGACATCTGTACCAGAAACATCATGAACCGAGGCAGTAAACACAGCGGTATATATTCTCAATAGAAAACCATGTAAACCAGATGAAGAGCGAACACCATTCGAGAAATGAACAGACAAACAGCTCAAACTGAATCACTTGAATGAAATTTGGCAGTGAAGCATTCTCTCATGTACCGAAACAGTTGAATAACTAAATTAGAGAATAATTCGAAAAAGTTGATTTTTGTCGGATACGAAGGTACCAGTTCAAATTATCGTCTATTTGACCCAGTAACAAAGAATATATCGGTAATGCGAAAAGTGATTATCAAGGATATTTATTTCCAAAAATTTGTCCATGATTGGTGATGATAAATATTTTTCGTATAATTTTCTTTATATGCGTTCAATACCCTGAAATACCAGAAACAACTCAGTCGGATTCTTCGTCTGAACTAGAACTGAACTTGATACAACAAGAAATCGAAATGAGTACCCAAGAAACACATTCAAGGGATAAAGAGATTGAAAGACAATTTCGAGATCGATGTAATATAAATCGACCATACCATTATGAAGATTTCGAAATTGCTTGTGCAGCAGTTATAGAACCTCAAACATATCGAGAAGCGGTAACAAGCAACGAAAAAGATCGCTTGGAGATAGCAATGATTGAAGAAATGGAGTGCTTGAAGAAAAATAACACTTGGGATTTAGTTTCATTGAATAGAAAATCGATAGAATGCAAGTGGGTTTTCAAAGTGAAATACAAGCCCGACGGAACTATTGTGCATTATAAGGCAAAACTGTGTGCAAAAGGGTACAATGAAGTAGCTGGCGTTTTCACCTGAAGTTCGATATGACTCCTTAGGAATAATTCTGGCCATATCAGCTACACTAGACATGGAAATTCGATAATTTGACATTAAAAGTGATTTTCTGAATGGATATTTAGATAAAGAAATTTTCGTGATTCCATTTAAAGGTTTTCAATCGGAAGATAATTCATTAGTGTGTAAACTGAATAACAGTCTATACGGTCTGAAACAGTATTCTCATTTTTGGAACTCGAAATTTGTAACGTTTTCGACATCATTTCCTTTCAAATATTTTGAAACAGATAGACGTGTATTTTACAGTGAAATCAATGGTTACAATAATTTTCTTGCCATATATGTGGATGACGGACTTGTCATGTGTATCTACGTCATTGAATGTTATCGTGATTTTAGAAATTCTTTGTTGGTGAGGAAATAACTCGAAATAGAAGCAAAAAACAAATATTTATCGGTCAACAAAGATACGTACAGCGATGTTTAGAAAAATTTCAAATGTCAGAATGTAAATCGAATACAATACCAGCCGATCCAAATGCTATTTCTGAATGCAGCTGAAAGCCCCCAAAGTGAAAAAGAACAAGAATATATTGAAAATTTTCCGTACATAGAAGCTATAGGATGTTTCATGTTTTTAGCGGTTGTCACTCGTCCAGATATATCACCCTCAGTGAGCAGAGTTAGCAGATATTTAGAAAATCCAAGAAATCAGCACTGGAAAGCAGTGGCCGTATTTTCAGACACCTAAAAGGGCATATTTTCCAGGAGACGTGGATACTAGGTATTTAACAACTGGCTATGTTACTTTATTATCAGGTTGCCGAATTACATGGACATTTCAACGACAAAAATGTATTGCAATATTCACGACAGAATCTGAAGCTTCGAATGCCGCACAAGAAATAATATGGTTGAGGTTTCTTCTAAAAATTGACGTTGACGTTACAAATTCAACGGAACTTTTTGTTGATAATATAATTGCTTGGTGTACAATAATGATCATCACAAACAAACAAGACATGTAGATGTCAAGTATCATTACATGATACATAATGTTCAAAAAGAAATAGCACTGTTGTTTGGCAGATAATTTAATCAGACCCTTACCAAGAGAAAATGTTCAAGCAATCGACCAGGTCACTTTTCCGAAGTGAATGAAGAGTGATAGTGTTGAAGATATCCATGTTCACTCCATTGGATAGAACTTGTTTTTAATGATTCCTAGATACTCGTTAGGACAACAAAAGGATTGTTCGAGATTCTTGGGGTTTTTGTTGAATACTCTTCGTGGACAGGAAAATAGCAGAATCAGTACTTCTGACAACTCTGAATTGAATGATTCCGTACAGTATATTCGTCTTGTGTCTGTAAATCTTTTGATGGAAAAATTCTCATTTGTTTTCTCTGTATTACATGTTCAAGACTAAGCAAAAACGTATGTGACTTTCTAGAACATCATCTAGCGTTTTCTAATATGACTGATAATTAACCAGTCCGTGCAAAGCTTATTGTTAAATCATCTGAAAATAGAACTTTCAACGAGTAATTATCAACTGTACTGCCTGTCTTTCCTGTAGTTGAAAAAGCAAATGCGCTACTGAATACAATCAAGTCGCCCCGGAGCGCCAATTAATGTTTGTTGTTGTTTCATAATTTGTATTAGTTTATATTTAAATACTAAATAATTCCTTGGAAATGGTTGTTGATTAAGTGCGTTATGTTATTGTCAATATATTAAATGTATCATTTTGATTTTGATTATTAAAACACTAGAGTTTACAGTTAGATTTCCTACAAATTACAACACTAAATTCTCCTTTTTTTAGATATACACTTTCAGTTTTAGCCGTACATTAATGATTTCGTGGATACAAATGGGCGAAAAATTTCCGCTAATTTTCAACAATTGATTCATATAAAAGTAAACAATGAACTGTTGAGACCTTTGTGATTGGTCATAGATCTTATGCCACACCGATCTCCAAAATCCGACATGTTCTCTGAAACAAATTTTGATAGCTGGTTTAGTCTGACCATTCTTTTTTCTGTAAGTCCTCTCAGCTCATATCTTTTTCATATGTCACCGTCCTTGAAGTTTTTATCATCTTGTCTTTGGGGTTATCTCTCATATTTGTTTCACGCGAAAACTACTCAACCGAGCATCATGAAATTTTGTACACATATTCTTGGAGGTATTAGAAGTAACAGGATACTTACAGGATAACGTCATCTAGCATTCCAATAATGAAGTTCCAACCCGTACCGTAATACTGTCGCACTGTACCTATTATTCACAGTCACGACAATATGCAATCCAGTTGACTATAGTTTATTATTTATCTAATTCGTTTATTTTGGTTCAAACAACAACATTGAAATTTGAATCGTTTTCTTTTTTGAAGAGTCGAAGAACCACGAAGATGCTTTCTAGAATTACATTTCCAGATTAACTTATATACTATATTCGAAGGATACACCGTTGACTTCGGCTATGTCACTAAACGACACATTTTCACGGCTAGCCATGAACTGAATATTCTAAAATACACGGCGATCTGTTGAGAGTGAAAACAATGTCCTCTAATTGTATGAAGAATCGCAATTACATATAATCTTAGGGACAGATTATATTCTTTGCACACTGCAAGAGTGCAGTGCGTTTTTGGTAAGCACGTTCACGGGTTAACTGTTCGTCGTCCACTCTTCACGGTATCATTATCCATTAAGTTTGTGTCGAAAGTATACTTTATTGGTATGATGGGCTCAATCACTGTTTAGTATAATCAATACATCATGTCTGGTTTCACTTCCTATGCCTTTCCATGAGTACGTCTAGCGATCATCAATGTTCCCAGGTCAGTCTGAGATCTAGTATCAGCCCCAGCCATAACATCAAATGACATATCTCTTCATTTCGGTGTTATAAAGATCTTAGCCTCATTGTCTTTCTAGTGAATACTGGAAGGGTTTGTATTTTATCCTTCGTCCTCGACCATCGTGTGATAATAGGGGCGCTGTCCTATTGTATTTGTCCTAGACTAGAATAACTAGATTGTCTCTATAGCCCAATACTTTATACCTATTATGGTCTAGAGGGCGTTGTAACTCGTTCATTACAGGGTTTCATAATGGTTGGAACAAAACCCCTCCTGAAGAATGGATATCCACCTGTACTTTGTATCGTCGATTCTTTTTCTCCTCAACGCCAGGAGTGCATCTTTAATAACAAATTTCCACTAATATATCTTACCTGTAAGCATATTGGTCTAGGAGAGTGATCTGGTAGCCAATGATATGTCATCTAAAAGGCTTCGTTGAGTCCTGGACCATTTTTATAGGAATCAGGAATGAAGGTGACAACACCAAACCGTTATTTCAGCACTTCGACACGTGTTTCGATCACCAAGTGATCATCTTCAAGAGGAAGATCAACTTCCTCTTGAAGATGAAGTTATTTCATATTATTCAAGTAAACGGATACTACGCCGTCAAAAGGATCTCGATACCATATGATAGTAAAAATTAGTATATGATAGTAAAAAAATTAACACCAACCAACTTTTGTATGTTGTAAGCGATTCTACTTTTGTCGACGTTCAATACAGTACACTACTAGGTCAAATATAGGTGTTGCTGTAGCTCGTTGGAAGCATTTTTCGATTGATTTTGATTGTAGACACGACGTTTCCCTGGGTTAGTCTTAGAATCAAGGGAAAATTATGTTTAGGATAACAAGAAATTATGCGAATATCAAAAATTAATAAAAATTAATACATCACTTCACGCGACTATTAAAAGGTAAAGGTAAAAATATGTGTCAATCAGCCAGTGTCTGTTAATTTATAAAATTCATAAATGCTGATATCATTTTACAGTTCAAAAAAGCGCATGAATTTACGAGATGGCGCTTTCAATAAATGATCAGCCACAAACTTTGGACGCCAGGAATCAGATTAACAAGGGTAGAATTGAATCCGCAGCTGTATTCCACCATGACAGTCCTCCTCATTTTAAGAACTTGTTTTTCTTGTCACCCCCATACCATTAAATCTTATTGGTGATATCTTTCCTTGGGCATCCTTATATGTTTTTGAAACCGGTAACTTATGCTAGATATTTCTTTCCATATATATGATCACATAGGTATTAACATTTTATTTCAGTTTAGTCGAGGTAATTTGATAGAGTATCAGATTTGAACTGGAAGTAATTTCTCTAGAAGAGCTATTTTTCATATTTTTTGGTAAAAGTATGTTCTTGTTTGCCCGTTTCTTCACGTCAAGGGTTATTTTAAATGTATCAGTGAAATGACTAATAAAATGCCCCACTGTAACGTTTAAAAAATAAATCGTATCATCTATAAAGTTTGAAAGCTGTTTCGAATAATTCATAATCTTTTACAATTATATCGGTTGAATTGGGAATTTGTGAACTAGAATATCTGCAAACTTTCAACTCAATCGTGGATTTTTTTTTAGATCACATGGTATCATAATGATGAAAAGATTCCCTCGAATACCACCAAATGGAGGAAACAGCAAGATGGTAGCCTGTACATTCCCAAAGTCCCAAATGGTAAACGAGGCGTTCTTGGTGACTACCGTTGTTTGGTTCGCAATAAAGCTGGAGCAATTCTATCAAATGTGGCCAAGTTGAAAATAGCATGTAAGTTAAAAGAATATGAGCGTCAAGAAGACATTGTATGGCACAAACGTGTTGCGTTTTTGTAAAACTGTTTAGTGAAAATCTCACCATAAAGTGTTTTTTTAAAACGTTATTTATGGATTTTCATCAAATATCGGCCAATTCCATCATACATCTTAGGTTATTTCAAAAGTTTTGTCCGTCATGTGTTTTTGTAGCTCCCTATCTCATTGAATATGTATTTTACTGTGTAGTGGTTTATACTGATCGATAGAGAATTTTGTACTCCATACATTGATGCTGTTCATTTTTTCCAACATCAATTTTTTTTACAATTTTCAGCTTATTACTATATGATGTAGTTAAGCGATTTTTGGTCAGTTTTTCAAATTGAACCAAAGCGCAGCCGAAACAGATTGAAAAATTAACAAGGCATATGTCAATGATAGTGTTAATGGACGCACTGTTCGACGTTGGTTTGCAAAATTTTATTCCGGAGATTTCAGCCTCGAAGATGACCCCTGAAGTGGTCGACCTACAGTAATCTAAGACGAGTATTTGAGGACCCTTGTGAAGACTGACCCATCACAAATGGTACATTGGATGGCGGAAGAACAGGACGTCAGCTCCCATGCGGTTTTTGATGATTTGAACTATCGACAAAATTGTTACCTTTCGAGGTCTGTTCTTTGCTTTTGCGCAACCAAAGCGATCCTTGTGATGAAAGTGGAATCTCTTCGACAATAGGAGACGTACAGGACAGTAGTTGGACACCCAGGAATTTTCCGATGGCGAAATCCCACCAAAAAAGACGATCGTTACTGTATGGTGGTCAGCGGCTGGTGTCATCACTTCTTATAAAACGTTTAAAATGAAATCGTTTCCTTAAAAAGGTCTACGAAAAAGTCCGCGATGGTATATGTCTATCTACTAGAGATGATCCACAGTAACCATTTTTTATCCTTTACTTTTTTATGAAGCGATTTTAAGCAATACAGCAGTAATTCTTATCCGATTGAGGGATTCTGTAATATGGACAAGGAAACAGATTAGTGTCACTATTTTTCAGGTTCGAAGGCCGTAGATTTTTGGAATTTCTTCTTGACGTTTCGTTGGCGCAAGTGGTTAGCTTCTTCCGAGGTTTATACATTCTGGATTTCTATCCTATGACAGAAAATTACGGTTTCGTAACGCGTATTTATGCTGTGTCGGGTAGTATGTAGTGATAATACCTGTAACTGGAACAGGTAGTTTGTCGTTAACATTCATTTATTCTTTTGTACCTGCTGTCGTGTTGTTTGCTATCCTTGAATTTCTTAGAATGGGATTTCATATTCGATTGAGGTTCACCGCTTCTTCTTTTCTGTTGAAATTATTCGTGTGTTTGTAGATCTCTGTTGCCTCCCGTACCAGTCGGCTATAGTATCCCTGATTAGGGGCAATAAGTTTTATGTATTTAAATATAATCTTATGGTTTCCTTCACTGAGTGCGTGTTCTGCCACCGCAGACTTGTCTGTTTGACCCAGTCTGCAGTTTTTTTCATGCTCCTTCAACCTTTTCCCATGGATCTTTTGGTGGTTCCGATATAAACTTTCCCACAAGAGCACGGTCTGCGATAGGCCCCTGCTGCCTATAGTGGGTCTCTTTTGCCGATCTCAGGCTTTGTTGAATCTTCCTGGTTGTTTTGAAATTTGTTTTAATGTCGTGTTTCCCAAATAGTTTCACAATTCTGTACGTGAGCCTAGCGATATATGGTGGATACGCACGTGCAACCATCTGATCCCCGTTTTGAACCGTATAACTCTTCTGTTTCATGGCTTTGTTGATCTTGGGTATACTGTGTCCATTCGATTTCAAGGTCACTCGAAGGTGTTCTAATTCTTCCTCTAGATGCTCTGGTTCACATATTCTTCGAGCCTGTTCCATTAGAGTGGAGATGACTCCACTCTTCTGACTAGGATGGTGGTTCGATGTGCAGATACCTATCCATGATTTATGGACTTCTTGCAGAATCTTCCAGGATTGGCTCACTCCAAGGAGTCTATTCAATTTTCGAAACTTGATACCAAACAGTTGTTGGACTATAGTAGGGATGAACTACGATGTCTAACAGGCCTTCTTACAAGCCACTGTCATTTGAATCATCATATGCAGAGAAGCAGAGACTCGGACTATCGGAAGACAGTGTTTGTCAACTCTGTTTGGAAAATGATGGAACAGCAGATCACATACTTTGTGCCTGCCCCGCTGGGGAGAGAATCAGGTTCTTCGGCAGAGCCGTACTTTTACCATCTGACCTAAAAACCAATCACGATACAAACTGATCGGCTTCGCTAAGAAGCTGGATTTATTTGGTTGAGTGTGAATAGGTGTGAACCACAATAAACCCTTGCGGGTTGAGGTGGAGGGTCGAATAGACCCACTAACTTTGGACCTAACGTAATCTATCCGCGTGCGTGGGCTTTCGGTACACTTTGTGGATTAGTCTAGCACCACCTCGTTCGATCAGTACATCTAGGAATGACATCCGCTGATTCTGCTCAGTCTCCATGGTGAAATTGATGCTTTTGTGTTTAAAGTTCAAGTGGTCTAGGAAAAGGTTCAGAATGTCTCTCCCATGTTTCCAGATGACGAAGGTGTCATCCACGTAACATAGCGTTTCGTTTCAAAGGAGTCGAGTGATTTCTCTTAAAATCTTGCCATGAAGTAATTGGCTATCACTGGGCTAAGTGGACTTTCCATCGCCACGTCATCTAGTTGTTCATAGAAGATTCCCTTCCATTGAAAGTAACTTACTGTGAAACATGCTCTGACAGTATCACTCGGAAACACGTGGGCTAGCCTTTTCAGAGAGTTTTCCAGTAAGTTTTCCAGTGGAACATTGGTAAATAATCGAAGCTGACCAAGATATCAGTGGGCTCCAGCGTTAAGTTCCTAATTTTATCAACGAAGTCCATCGAATCCTTGACGTAGGAGTTTGTCTTTCCTACATGACTCAAGAAGCGTGGCTAGATGTTACGCCTGGTGATAAGTCGGTGGAGCCTGGGCACTGACTATTGGTCTCATTGGCATGTTAGTTTTGTGTACTTTAGAAAGACCCTAGAGCCTAGGTGGAACAGCGTCCGTTCTGAGAATGGTTCTCTATATGAAGTTGTGGAATTGGCGCGGTGGTAGTGCGCCCGACTCACGATCAGAAGATCGTGGGTTCGATTCCTACCTCGACCAGATATTTTTCTCGAGAGAA